>JAQHUG010000508.1:513642-526325 GCA_028555095.1 Dicrostonyx torquatus | reverse complement strand
AATAATAACACAGAAACTATGTAAATTACAACACTGTTTAGACAATAGCTTAGGCATATGTTTAGTTAACAGTTACATCTTAAATTAGCCCATTTTTTTATTAATCAGTGTATTGCCATGAGGCTTTGACCTACCAGTAAGGTTCTGGCTGGTGACTAATGACTGGCATCTTTCTCCTACTGATACATGGCATCTCCCTGACTCTACCTACTTTCTCTCTATATCTCTGTTCGGATTTCTTGCCTGGTTTTACTCTCCTAAGCAAGTGGTTGAAACAGGTTCTTTAATAACCAGTGGTAATGAAACTTATTC
The DNA here is from genome assembly GCA_028555095.1 of Dicrostonyx torquatus. NCBI lineage: Eukaryota > Metazoa > Chordata > Mammalia > Rodentia > Cricetidae > Dicrostonyx > Dicrostonyx torquatus. The sequence goes on along the minus strand of JAQHUG010000508.1, from coordinate 526,013 downwards.
ACAGTATACAGAGAGGAATCACACATCAGACACACATCAAGAAGATTATCCAACCATGATAAATCTGATCTTATCTCTTAAACTAACTATAGACTAATAGTATGGTTCAATGTACTTAACTCAGTAACTAAAATAAGCCACAAATTTAATTAAAGTACAAAAGTGAACATAAATCCTTTGACAAAATACAGCAAGCTTACCTAATAAATGAAATAAGAAATATAGGACTTGAGAGGACATATCTCAACATAATAATAGCTATATATGATAAGCTCACAGCTAGCATCTTCCTAACTAGAAAGTTCTTGAGAGTAACCACTGAAGTCAGGAATGCATCAGAATTTCCACTACCCCCACACTTTTCAATAACTGTAGCCATGATATTAGAAAAGGAATCCAAAGGGACATAAACATAAAGAAAAGAAGCCAAAGTATTTCTACTTGCTTATCACATGAATTGGTAGATGAAATAGCCCAAATCCTCTACCAGAAAATTTTTAGTAATGAGTCTATTTAGCAATGTAGCAAGATACAGAATGAACTTTAACAATCAGTAGCTTTTCTAAATGTCAACAACAAACCTACAGATGAGGAGATAACGATTACCCTCCCATTCAAAGTAATGTCAAAGAAAAGCAAGTATCTAGGAACAAACTTAACCTACGAAGAAAAGGACCTCAAACCTTTTAAGCTCTGAAAAAAAAGAGATTGATAAAGATCCAAGAAATTGTAAATGCATCTTTTATTCACGGATTGTTACAATAACCATTTTACAAAGAGCTACTTTTGTATTTACAAAGAGTTTCCCTTTGAATTTAAAGAATATCATTTTAAATCCCTATACTGTATGACTATATTTCCCCTTAATCCTAAGCTCCTTGGGGACATTTTATCTGTGGTTTCATCCATCACAGGTTTAATGCAATTCCAATAGTAATACCCATCTAATACATAAAAATTAGAAAATTTTACCCTAAAACTCATATGAAATAATCAAAGACTCCATGTAGCCCAAATAATCCTGAGCAATGAGAGCAATACTACAAGAATTGCCTTTCCATATTTTAAGAAAGAGAACAGCATGACTATAATAAAACCTATATAGTATAGGCTCAAAAAGAGATGTGTAGAGCAATGCAACAAATTCATAGGCCCAAACATAAGTATATATAATTTCAGCCTATTAATATTTGACAAAAATGCAATAAATTTAAGTTTGGGAAAAAAGGAATTTTAAACAAATAATGCTGGATAGTACACATATAGAATTATTAAATTATATGTTTATCTATTAACATACAAACACAAAAGCAAAGAATTCAAATTTGATCAAATACATAATGTGAAATCTGAAAGAGCTAGCAGAAAATATTAGCAGTAATTTTCATGACATATATGTGGAAAAAGCTTCCGAAATTATAGTCAATCTGTCCAGGAATTAAGGCCGACTGATGAGTGGGACATCCTAAAATAAAAACCTTCTGTATAGCTAAAGTGTTACTAGCACTAGAAATCAAGGCAAACATCCAAAGCTAGTAAAATCAGGATCATGGGAGAGAGGTTGTAACCATTTTAGTAGAAAAGTACAGTTTTTGTCTGTTCTTATTGTATTTCTCTTTATACCCACAGATAAGTGTAGTCCTCAACCTTTATCTAGGAAAAAACATTTTGCAATAGGTGAAGATAATTAAAGTAAACTGCATCAAATCAACATGTAAAATTGTAAAACCTATTCAAGATGGATACATGTACAAAACAATATCCACATCTAAGGATCAGGAAACATTGCTGGGAGTAGGGGGCATTATGATCACAAGACTGAGAAAATAAAAGAGGTTTTATTTTGTGTGTGGAAGAGAGAGATTATGTCTCTTAGAAGTATCAGAATCTATAGCATAAATTTCCTCCAGAATAACAGCCTAAACATGAGTTGACAGTGATTACACCAAAAGATATGCAACAGTAGACAAAGAAAGGCCCATGGGGCTTCCACTCTGCACAAAGAGCTAAAAGCAACCAAGGAATATTCAGATTGGGAGATATAGTCTTACCAACAGAAGAGGAAGTTGGTTTTCCAACACCAAAAGGACAGCCCTGAAACCCTTACATATAAATTGCATTATGTAGACTTAGCAAGTTATATTTTATATATGCAAAACATATGTAATTGTTATTACATGCATATATGTATACAATACATGTATATAATATAATATGTATCATACTAATATATTATCATGTATGCATGTATTAACAGTGAAAAGGGAGCAATAAATTTAAAAGAGATTAAAGAGAAGTATTTGGGTTGGTTTTGAGTTTGGAAAGAGAAATGACACAATTATTATTCCCCAAATACAATAATCAAAAGTAAATAAATGAACATATATATCACTTAATTTGTGGAAAACTTAGATGTGTTGTCAATTTTTACAAAAGAGGTTATTTGCTTACCTTATGATGTGGACATTGGGCAGTCATTTAGAGCAATACGGATCTAGAAATGTTAAATTATTATTCTATTTTCACTGTGAAAAAAAAGTGAATTAAATATCTAAGGTCTTCTGTACATGAGCTTGATAACAGAAACTTAGAAATTATTGCCTAGCTAATTTTAAAAAAAAAATCTATGAGTGAATTGAACAGAAGAACAGACTGAATCTGTCTGGATAAACATTCCATGTTTGGACTGGAGAGATGGATATGTAAATGAGAGGGTTGTCTGTTCTTCAAAAGAACCTTAGCTCATTTCCCACATAGTACCCCACTCATCTGTAATCCCACTCTCAGGGAATACAACACCTCCTTCTGGCCACCCCAGGCACTAGATATATGAGTGTACACAAGCATGCATGCAGTTAAAATGCCCATATATACAGAATAAAATAAAAAGTAAAGATTAGAAAACAAAGACTCTGTATGAAAGTTTGTTCCCAACGCTGAAATCCAAACTGAACTCCAAACTGCCTGTTTGGAAATTGAGTGCAATTTGATAATATTACAAAAAGAATTTCTTGTTCTTATTTCATACTGTACAATATATAAAAACTTATGTTGCTTTAACTAAACTCTGTAGCATTAATCTCTCATGTGGCTCTAATTAAGGTTCAACACTTACCAAGAATCAGGTGGGTAGTTTTCTGAGAGTCTTACTCTCTCAAGCATTTGAATCAACATTTAAAATACTTAGGAATAATTGTCAAAATTTCCGTCTTTTCTTTCATCTCTTTCACAATGTAACTTTAATTATATTCCATCATATCTTGTGGGATAATACAGGTTAGAAGAGATAAGCATTGACAAGTAGATGGAGTTTCTAGCCATCTGAAGAATAGATTTCCCACTTGTAATTAATCATATGTCAGCCACTAGGCATGTGTAATTAACAGCACGTACCCTCAAGGCTCTAACGTATAAAAACAATGCTTTCTGTTTAAAGAACACTAATATGCTGAAGATTATCACTAATAAGAGTAACTAAGTTTGTATTCACTACTGAATGTGGTGCATTAATACATGACATAATGATAACAAACAAAATTAAAACTACAGAATAGTTACACATATTCATTCACATATTATATTCAAATAAAATGAACTCTTCTCTCTGTTGTGAGTTACCTACTACCAACATGATATAAGCACAATAAAATTAATGAGAAAACCTGAATTCCAATCACTTCTTTGGGGTTTTGATGATTGGTCAGCAATAAATTACTTACTAAGGTGGCTATTTTATCAAAAGCAAATAGTGAATGAAATTCCCATCAGAATCCCAACATAAATTTTCATATAAATGTAAAAGAATTAATCTTAAATTTAATATGAAGAAAAAATTAAGAATACTTAAATGTTCTTGAATAATCACAGAACTGTTGGAATTAATTACTATCACAGATTTCAAATGATAATACACATCTATCATCGTAAAACAGTACAATCTTGGTATAAAAAGAGATATGTTGATCAATAGATTAGAATTCAAGACCTGCATCTGACTCCACATACTTACAGGCACCTTATTTTTGAAAAAAAAAAAGAAAGAAAGAAAGAAAAATTCACGTTGGAGAAAATAAAAGATCTTCTTCTACAAATGGTGCTGGTCGAGCTGATTAGCTGTTTGAAAGAATTCAAGTGTTATTTATATCCATGCCCCAGCACAGACCTGAACACCAAATGGATCAAGGATCTCAACATAAGCCTAAATAACCTGAATCTCATAGAAGAGAAAATAGGAAATATATTTGTTCTTATGGCACAGAAAAAAAAAAACTTTCTAAACAAGACCTTTCTGAAGAAGCAGCACTGGCATCAAGAAAAAAATTGACAAACCGGACCTCATGAAGTTAAAAAATCTGCTTTGCATCAGAAAACATCATCATTCAAATAAGGAGGCAGTCAACATTTCTGGTTATTTTTATGGATTAGACATATGAAAGAGAATTAATATTTAGAAAATAAAAATTAGGTCAAGAAAATAAATATTCCAATTTAATGGGATATAGAATTAAGCTGAGTTCTTAAATGATGAGACACAGATGGGGAATTGAGGAAGGGATGGAGGATGGGCAGAAAGAACTGTGGTTTGCATGTAAAATGAATAAAAAATAAGTACACAAAAAGATTTCCTAAATAAATAGATAGATAAAAGATAGATTTATAAATAAATAAATAGATTGCCCAACATTCTTAATATTCAGGAAAATGAACAGTAAAACTATTTTGAAATTTCATTTTACTCCATTGTCAGTGCCAAGATAAATAAGGCAACTGACAGCAGATACTGGTGATTGCATGGAAAATAGGGAACACTTATTCTTTGCTGATGATCACTCAACTGTTACAAAACCCACCAAAATCACTTGTGGAAGTCCCTCAAAAATCTGAAAATAGACTGATCAGAAGATCTAGCAACACCACTCTTGAGTGTATACCCAAAGAACTCTTTATGTCACCACAAAGATACATGTTCATTCATGCTCTCTGCTGCTCTATTCATAAACACTGGAAATTGAAGGCATGGTAAATGTTCATCAGCTGATGAGTGAACAATGAAAATGTGGAACATTTACATGATGTTATTTGACTCTTAAGATAAATAGCATCTTCCAGACAAAATAGGGCTCATGCATATATGAACTCACAGAAACAATGACAACGTGTTCAAGATCTGGACAATTTAAAAGAAGACAGAACCCAGAGCAGATAAGAGGAAATGGGCATAAAGTGCCAAATCTAACCAAGAAGCTGTTTGTAACTGATTGTTATTAGAAGAGAGAAAACTCAGGTTCCTAAAGTGGTATAACATTGGGTGTATAAGCCATACTCCAGGGAAGACCTCTGTCTCAGAAATAGTTGGCTAAAGCAAAATGGTCTCTGCGTAGCTATTTGTTGCTGTTTGGTTGGTTTTGTACTTTTTATTGTTTCGTTTTTAAAGAGAGAGAAAGAACATGAATTTTGGTGAGTAGGTTGGAATCTTCAATTTAAAACATATATAGTGTTTTTGTTGCAGGCTACAATGTCAATCTAAATGATTTAACTTTATATATATATAAATGTTTATGTGTCTATTTTATTTGTCCCTTATCCCTTCTCATCTGTACTTACCTCTCTTCACATGTATCTCAAACTTCCCATCCTAACACCCTCCCACTCCAAGAATCCATTTAAACTTTCATGGTACCTAAATATACTCCATGTGATAATTCATACCTGAGAATTTAAGTCTAGGAATTCTAGATATAAAATCTGCTCTCCACAACCATGTAAATATCATTTAAAATCAATTTACCTCTAACAGGCTTATCATATGAAATCTAGTCCCCCCTGACAGTGTATTCCCCAATAAACTGTTTTTACCTATGAATGGTCTAGTTTAGTGGGTTCACTGTCCTTGCTTACAGTATAAATTAAAAATAGCTTTTTTAAGAGAGAGATTTTTAAGATTGAGATGGGGTAGCCACTTCTCCTCTTCCTGGGCTAGGACCTCTTCTGCTTTGAACCTGTGCATATTATGTGAAAGCCCTAAACACACCAGTAGTGGCAGATACAAAATAAAATAAATCTTCTTTTGTTACTGTTGTTATTTTTGGTGAGATTTTACTTTTGTTTGGCAGGTTTTTTTATAGTATTGATTTTGTTTTATGAACATGCACTTTATTTTAACACTAAAGGCACCAGACTCAAAGGAGAAAATAATTTGTACAGGGTCATGGGATCTATCTAGTTCAATCATGTTTTAACCCAGCCTCCCAACTGCAATTCCCATTGTTCATTTGAACACCAACCATTTTGTGTAGTTCAGAACTACCTACAATTGGATCAAATTCCACCTTGTTGCATAAGAGCGATCCTGACAGGAATCCAACCTCCTGGGGCCATTCTTCCTAGCTCCTTTACAAATACAACTGCCCTGCTATGTATACCTCACTTTAGGCAAGTTGCCACTGTCTTTTTGCTTGTTGTTCACTTTAGAGTTTTCTAAGCAATCAAATTAATTTTGTGGTGCTCATAATGTACTAAGAAGAGAATGGCATGCCAGGCAGTGGTGATGGAGACCTTTAATCTCTGCCCTCTGGAGGCAGAGGCAGGAAGAGCTCTGCAAGTTCAAAGACAGTCTGGTCTACAAAGCGATTTCCAGGATAGCCAGAGCTGTTACACAGAGAAACCCTGCCTTGGAAAACAAAAACAAAAACAAACAAACAAAAAACAGAAACAAAAACAAAATTAAGATAACAGTGGCTTGTCAGAAACAGTCCTAAATTGTAAATAAATAATTTTATTATCTTCAATGATTTTTATTTGTTTTGATTTTGTTTCTTATGTTTTGTTTTCTACTGTGTTGTGTGTGTGTGTGTGTGTGTGTGTGTGTGTGCGCGCACACACACATGCATTCAGTTTGCTTATTCTTTTCTTTTTAGAGAAAAAGAAATAAACAAAGAGCATGAAGTCATGATGTCCAGTGAGTAGTGAAATGAAGATGATCTAAAATGAATTAGAAGAGGTAAAAAATACGATCACAAGATATTGTATAAAAAACTAAAAACAAAAATATGTAACAAAAGCCACCTCCCTTATAAGCACCTGAAACTGGTTTGCAAGGCTAGAATGCATATAAAAATACTGGGATAGGTAGTGAGGACTGGCATTCCTATACTGGGAAGGCTGACACAAGTGGACTGTTTGGAGTCATTGACTCAGCACTTTTGCCTATTGTTTTGCTCCCAGTCAGTGAGAGAATTATCTACTGGAGGTGAGCAACAACCTTAATGATGACACTTGAAGTTGTCCTCTGTCAGTCACACACATTTGTGCACAGGTGCACATGCAGTAGCTCACATGTGTAGCACTCGGGCATACACACATAGAGAACTTCAGACTTAAGCATAACAACATATGTAATTCTTGCTAATTATGCAAGTTTAAGAAAACTGTTTTTTTTTCAGATATCTTTTACACAGGGATACAAAAATGATGGGCAATTAAAAAGGCAAATTTATTGAGATATATAAATTTGGGATGTTTAATTATAAGTGAGCATAATGCTATGAAATGTCACTTGCAATGCAAAAGCCTTTTTGAGCAAGAGGATGAAAATGTTTCATTTCTGTCTTAAAACCAGAATCTATTCATATTCAATCTATTACATACTCAATTACGTAAAACAAAACTGCTGTACAACATGAGCAATATTTATTCAAAATGAATTGCTATTTAGACCTGCCTGTACATCTTTTCAGTGAGGGGATATTGTTCCCCAACATTCAGTACTACAGGGGATCTTAAGAAAGACATATCATTCAGAATAATTAACATCTTGACAGATTAAAAAGCACTTGGAATGCATTTTAACAAAATCAAAGTTTTCCAGCAGTCAAATGACTAAGCATGTTTTCAGACAGCATCCACGTCCTATAGTAGAGTTCTCCCCATGTTTCATTAATCTCTCTCTGTTGCCCCCACAAATGTGCTTGAAAAGTGTTTTGATTTATTATTTTCTTTCTTCTATTACAAAAAGTTCAGAAAACTACGACTTTACTGGAACGAAAAAGATTGGGTGAGCTATATCTGTCTTCTTGGGCCACAGTCATTCATGTTTGGTTCCAGAACAGATTTTGTAATGCCTTTCTGGTGAGAGCTACGTTTGGTACCAACAGAATTCATTTTAAAGTACAAGTGGGTAAAATAGTTCATCTATAAGTATCTTCATCTTGTATGCTTTTTAAAAATCTGTATCATACAAATTTTGTTTTAAATATTTGGCTATTTGTTCAAGAAAGTGTCAAAAGAAATCTGATTTTCTCTATATTTTTATTTCAAAATATACAGTTTCTACCTGAGTTTTCTATCACATATTCGGAAAAGAGGTGTTCATTTGTGACTCTTTCCACAAAATCCAGTATTGTTCGCATGAGTGATAAGCAACCTAACAAGATTTGTTTAAATTTTTCTTCCTCTGATTTGAGAGATTTAGTAATTCTGAAAGAAAGAAACAAACTAACAAAGAAAAAGAGAGAGAGAAATAAAAAAATTCTAAGCCCTATTTCTGTTTGATAGCATATACATTATGTAACTGATGTACATATAAAGAAGTGAAAACTAGATGAAATGTCATATTATTAAAGGGTATATCATATTTAGTAGATGATAATTGGCAAGATATATTAAGCTAGAACTAGATTTCACTTTTGCTTAATAAAATTTAAAAAGAAACAGTTCAAATAGAAACTTCATCTTTACCCCAAACAGAGAAGGCCCATCTTAAAAAGATTGGTAATAGACCAATATGGCAGACCAAAGGACAGAAGTAAGCAGATCCAAGAGGGGTCAATCGGATCTGAATACTGATATACATTGATATCCAGGAGAGCCAGAAATATGTAGAAAGATCCTGTCTCGAAAACAGAAAACAAACTAACTAAATAACTAAAATTATGAGGAACTGTACCTTCCTACTTCTATGCCATTTATGTTAAAATCTTTATAGTCATAACTTTTTATGTTTTTTTTGAAGAAATACAATCCTGAAATCTGGCCCACCTCTGCGTGCCAGTGTCTGTGGGAACAGGAGGGTAACATCTGCAGCTTCTCCAGCTCCCCGTGACAAACTTCTCATGTCACAAGTAAACAAATTTGGTTTTCCTTTCAGTGAAGCCAATTAGGAAACACGGGTCACCACCTCAATTACCAGGTGAATCATGAATAAACCAAGTGTGACAAATGGTGCTGTCAAGTCTGTAAACTTAAAAACTAATCATGGTTAGTCCGGACAGATGTGTGTACTGAGTTGTTTCCACCCAACTATAGAAAAGGCAGAGCTTTCTTTTTGTCCATTCTCTTAGCATCACCTTCTAATATAATTCCCATGTACCAATAAGGGTATACTTTGTTTTCTACATTCTTGCCAGTAGGTAGTCTTTGTTGACCGGAATTGCAGTTTTTATCTTTACTTCCCCAAACATGTAAATACGTATTTGAGCCTTTGTAATTGTATGTGATTGTGTAGCATATATGGATCTAATTCATTAAAAGAAATACAGTGACCGGATGATTAATTGTGAAACATTCTTGACTCTGCGTAGGCAATGGGAACCAAGAGTGAAGGCCTTGTTTATTTTCACTGTGATTAATAGAAAACAGATAAAGAAAACCTAAACTGTGCTGTGATGTGAAGAAGGCAGTAAGTGTTAAGGAGGGTATTAGAGCAGGAGAAAAATGAAGGCAGAACTGATCACAGTGGACTGTGTAACTTTTAAAAGGAATTGTCAAGCTCAGGTCATGAACAATGTGGCATCTGAGAAAAGATTTAAATCATGAGACAACCTAACCGATATAAAGCATAGCAGTAAATATCAACCCAAGAGCAGGTTAAAGGTAGAAAGATCCCTGCATCTTGACCATGTAGTCAGAAGCCTGGAAAACAAGGGAAAGTTGGAGACATTGTGAATGACAGGCAGATTTAGCAGGGTTATATTAGCAGGCCTTGGAAAGTTTGTAGCAATTTTTATTTCTAAAATGCTATTCTAAAATACTTGGAGCTGGAAAGATGGATTAAGAGCAGCACTTGAGGCTTTTGCAGAGAACTGGAGCCCAGGTCTTGTGCACACATCAAGACCCTTAGAAACAGGCGATTTAGTGCCCATCTTCTGGACTTCAAGGTCATCTGTACTCAAACATGCACATACATACACATATATGTTCACACATAATTAAAATAAAACAGTTTTAAAACTAATGCCTATTTCTACATTATTATTGACAAAATGATTTTTTAAATATGTTTCATCAAATATTTTGGGGAAATCATGTTTGGTGGATTATGTAAAAGCAATTATAGACATTTTGCATTTACTTAATTCCATCAAATAGAAATTTCAGAAACCTTTTGTCCTTTGATATACTGGGATTTTGAATATTTTTTTATTAAATTTCAAAGAATGGTAAGAGATAACTACTAAACATTTGTCAAAACATGAAATACTTTCTAATATTTCAAGTATGAGGAAGAAACTGATAAAAATTTTGTCAAATTACATGACATTCAATGGTATTTTTAAGCATAATATTCTGTATATTTTCAGTAAACAAATTAAATATTTAAATTATATTTTAGAAGCCTAATTAGCATGTTTTTGAAGTTAATTTGGTAATTGTCCTTGGATTCCTGCATGAGTTGGCTAATATTCAGATTAATTTTAATACTGTGTGATTAATTTTCTCTGAAATTATCCTTTTAGTTGAAAATAACTGTTCACACAGAGAAAGCCCTGATGGCTAATCACCACCACAAACACTTGCAAAGCTTTTTCTCACTCTTACAAACACTAGCTCTCACATGTTAACATTTAGAAATAATTAAATGGAAAGCAATGTGCCTACTTCTTAAATTGAGCAAAAGCTATCATTTGCAGGTCATCTACTGAAATGCTGCTTCTGTCCTGCTTTTTCTTATGACCTCAACTTTGGGGTGTCTTCATGAATTTCAATTGGGGATTTGAAATCTCCTTCTGTATCATATTCTTTCTTGCACCTTGTCTGTTGCGCAAATGAATATTTGTAATAGCTTCTACTTATTTTCAGGCCTCCTTGCCGTGTTTCCTCTCTATCACCAGTGAGACCTCTATTCCTAACAAGTTGGAGATTCTTAACTACTTATCATCAATAATAGTACCCGGTTTTTTCACCAGGAAATCTTTGAATAAATCACTTGATTTCCTATAGTAGCAAATAACTTGGAATAAGCAAGAAGAACAAAATGTTCTCTAAATGAAGTAACAATGTGAGATGACAGAACAGGCCTGTTTCATTAGAAAGTACACATTTGAGGTACTGATTTTCAATGGCATCTAAAATAACTAAGTTGATTATTTTTCATTTTAAGTCCTGAGTTACTTATACTATATTCAGAATGAGTCTCCATAATTTCGATTACATCCAGATTTTCCTATTAGAGTAGAGAATTTAATATGTCTTACAAGATCAAGATGGATGAGGACCCTAACAATGAAGAATAGTAAAAAAGAATGTCCTAGGATAGTAACAAGCTTTGCCAACATCAAATCAGCATTTTATTAAGATCCCCACACAATGTGAATCATAGTTGTTGTCCAAGAATATAATCAGCCTTATTGAAAACAAAGAGATTTACATTTTATTTGGATCTAATTGGCATGGAAACTTGGGAAAACACAGATTACAGCTATCTTGAAACTGTTCTCTGAATTTCTGCAAATGGCAGCTGTGTTTATAGCTTGGTGCCACGGAGTGGGTAGGTAATCACCATTGTCAGAGATTATGATGTGTGAGTTGAGTACACTCTGGGTCTGGGGTTGTTTGAGGGGAAATTTCCTTTGTGTTGATCAGCTAGCTGTGCTAACCAGATTGTTTCAGGTAATTGATGTCAGTGTGGATTTAACTATGAACATTATTGATACCTGACAGACAATGATTTTTAAAATGTCCTGAATAGACACAACTTCATTTAAATGTTACCACATAAAGGACAATGAATTCAATAGTGCCTGATGATATTACACCATTTTGACAATCTTTCACAATTGGTGAGTAGAAATACTTCTTAGAAAGGAAGGTAAAGCTCATAGATAACTAACTGACACAAAAGCAATAAAAGAAAAATCTATATCTGATTTAAACTAAATACCTCATAGTCTAAACATCACAGTCCTAACAAATGAATCCAAATAATTTATGTATTCTAAATCATGAAACTATTCTTTATCCACCAAAAGGAAGCTGTTACCTGATGTTCATGTTATTTGATAACCACATGGAAATCCATTTTTCTACTGAAAATATGGCACTGGGACCTATCTCTTCTGCATGTATTGGCTTTTTGGGAACTTATTCTATATGGA
>JAQHUG010000508.1:486863-500689 GCA_028555095.1 Dicrostonyx torquatus | reverse complement strand
AAAAAAGGATTCCATAAAAGCACATTATATGCTAGGCATAATATATATGACACCTAAAGTTATCAATGAAAAATATGTGTAAGATAATAATCACATCGTGTCTTATTTTCATGCAATTTAGTGAGATAAATAAATTTCAGGGCTAACTGATATGAAATAAAATGAAATTGGAAAGTTAACAGAAAATATTAATGTAATCTTTGACAGTTCATACAGAATAGAATATACATGTATTAAATTTTATTTATTTTAGAATATTATTGACAAATCTCTTAAGAACTAAAGGATGTATTTTCTTCCATACTTTCCGGTTTTCAGACAAGAGTCAGTGGTCCTCATAAAATTGGAAAGAATGTGGTCCTGGCACAAACATTCAGTAGAGGGTCTTCAGTCCATGGTGGGTGAGAGACTGAGAGAGAAGAAAAATTAAGCCTGAATAAAATCATCATAATTATGCTTCCAATTGAAGATGAACACTAAAAAGAAATCCCACACTAGCTCAGAACTGAATATGATAAAGGCTTATTTATTTAAGGGTATACTCCAAAATCACAGTCCTGCACAAACGGGGAATAGAAACCAAATCCAGCAACCAGAAGAGAGAGGGAATGAGCACATTACATCAGCATTTATACTATAAGAGGTTACACACAAGTTGTCAGGTAAAGAGTTTAAAAGTCATGTATTATAAATAACTTGGTCAAGTCATGAGAGAAAAGTACCTATGACTATCTAGTCTTCAACCCCTTTTATGATCAGAGAAGTAAAATAATATTTTTTGATTACATAGGAAGTGCAATCAAGCAACTTCCAAAATGTGCAACAAATGACAGAGACAACTTGTTACTTGGGCAATCATGCAAATTCTTATTTGCAACATTATAACAAACAACTTTGGCTAAGGTCTGTAGTAACTGATAGACCATTTTCAAAGGCAGGAAATTTTTCAAAATTGTTTTATACTGTCTTGGCAAGATTTGACAGAATATTTTCTTGTATCCTGCTTGTCCTGTACAGACATCATGCATTTTGTCAGTGGTCAATGAATGGGCAGTTCTTTACCCAAAGACCAGTTTTGCAAGAAGAAAACAAGCTACAAGAGGAGTGTCTTCAGTGCTCAACATTCTCTTAGGAATAGATTGATGCTTCCAGGAGTAATCATGTCTCATGTCAACAGAGCCATAAGTTTTTTAAATGCCATATTCTACAGATTTTTGAAGTGTTTGAAGATTACCTATCTATGCAGAATACAAATCTATATATCTAAAGAACCTGATTAGTATAAATATAATTATGACAAACAGATTAATATTAACATATAATTCTTAATACCTATATTACTTAATTCAGTAATTTGGGGTGGCTTTAATGCTAGAAGCTCATGTCTTTACCATGTTACTAAGAAATGTGGAAAAAAGTCATAAGTTACTACTGCTTGCTTAATTTCTTTGAGATCATGCATTCCTAAAAGTTATTCATCTACCTTCTTTGGATCCTTTTGGAAATTTAGAACTTGGTCAGAGTAGATTACAGGGTAGCAAGCTAAAACCCTGGGTAAGTCATCTTTGACAAGTACTGGTGATGTTTAATCCTTTCCTTTCCTTGTTTTTTCTTTTCTTGCTCATCAGCTTCAATAATTTCCAAAATAATTTCAAATCCTTTTAATACTGTCTTTTGTAAAGCCTCACTCTCCTTGCCTTTATATATTTCAAGTTATTTCAGTGAGGCACATAGTCTCTGGTCTTCATTCTGCACATGTGATTCCAAGGTCTGAAGTTTTTACTTTAAAGATAATATCTCATCCTTGGACATTATTTGGATATCATGCAGATTGCCTCTCTGGAGAGATATTCTATCTGCTAACCTATCATAACTTTGTAACAGATTTTAATTATCAAATTCAAAAGGATAAATTTTTTTCAGATAAATTCTCAGTACTCTTTGACATGGTTTGAAATTTGTCTGTCATATTAATGTCATCCTTTTTAATAGTATTCATTTTTCAGATAACTTTTGATTTTCGATGGTATTAATCCTGTCAGCTACCTGTTCATTATTAGTCTGTAATGACTGTATCATTTCTAAAAGTGCCTCATTCTTGGCTCTGTTATCAAACCATTTTTTAAGGAAGTAAAATAAAGACAAAAAATGAATCCCAGTATCCAATAAATGGACCTATCACAGTAACCATATAGGCCTTACAGAAGACAATTCATATTATCAGCAAAAAGGTTACTAAAATTTTTCATGGTAATGTTGTCTGCCATTAAATAACTTTCAAGTTTATTGGTTTATTAAGTAATAAAATATTTACCTCTTTTATGAGGTCAAGAGAATTGTTTTAGGTGTAATAATTTTTATTTTCCAGCAGAAGTTGGTTGTAGAGCCACGAACCAGTGGTGCTGCAATCAATGGTGACAGGAATGGTACTCACTGCTTAGTTTTTCTGCCTTGGTGCTGGATAAATATTGACAAATATGCTTTGCTTGACAAATTAAAAGCAATTAATTAAATTAAGTACATGAGCAAAGAGCCCAGAACTCAAAGCCAGGAGCACAAGTCAGAAGCTATGCAAGTCATTGCACAGCAGGGAATGCAGCAGTGGGTGGAGGGAAATGTGCATGAGCTTGATGAATGTCCAAGTCTCAGCATGTACTTAGCTCTGCTGTGGCGGGTGTTTTACCAAACACCACTTAGTAGGTGAAATCAAGCCAAGCAAGCAGGGGTGGGAGACCTTCTGGGCTGTAGACATTAGGGCCTTTTAGACTGGTCAACCTGGTATGTGTGGAGTTCAGATCCACATAGGGCAACAGAGGAAGATGGATATAAAAAAAAAAATCCCAGACTAGCTTAGAATTGAGTATAATATGGTGTAGGTGGGTCCTTCTGTATTTCTGTTTCTTTCATTGGTTGAATAAAGAAATTGCCTTGGCCTTTTGAAAGGGACAGCCCTTAGGTGGGCGGAGTAGACAGAATGGAAGGCTGTGGGAGAGAAGGCACTGGAGCAGACACCATGTTTCTCCAGCCCAAGATGGACTTTGATTAGAATCTTCCCGGTAAGCCACGACCACGTGGTGATACACAGATTTCTAGATATGGGTTAAACTAATATAAGAGATTAAAACTAATGGGCCAGGCAGTAATTTAATTAATACAATTTCCATGTGGTTATTTCAAATGTAAGCTCCGCACCTCTTACTACAATAATAAAGCATTGTTTATTTAGGGGTATACTGAAAGATCACAGTCCTCTGAACAAATGGGGAATATGAGCTGAATCTAGCAACTAGAAGAGAGAAAATGCATGTATTACATTAACATTTATAGTGTAAGATGCCATGGCCAAGTGCATGGGACACTTAAAGACTACTAGATGTAGGATTTCCTACAGCATACAGTGACTTAATTTCTGCAGCTGGACTGCATCCATCCATCTCCACCATGTAGGAAAATGCAAAACTATATGGAGTCCAAGAATTTAACACATAATCCTATCAAGAATATTTTATGTTCAAGTTATAATAGTACAGGATTGGACATTTTCATTTTAATAGAAATGTTTCCTGTGAATAGATCCATAGCATTTTTTCACTGTGACATGTTAGTATGCCTTGACCATCATGTTTAACACCAGCACCATTACAAAAAATCTGAATCTTTTGTTACATTTATTGTTAGACAGCACATGCCTTCCACAATACACATGTGGACATTAGAGAAAAGCTTAAAAGCATAAATAAGTAACTCAGTGGCTTCTAAGGAAACATTGGGAATAATTGTTCTAACAATTACTTAAAGAAAATATAAATGACATGACTATATTATCTGTCTCTTTAATTTAGACATACATTTGCTTATATTATCTGCATAAAATATATATGTATTCAATGAGTTCTTTTTCTCACCATCATTCCTATAATAAGTACCATCTAGACATTTATAACTTCTATTCAGAATACACAATCCAGATAAGTTAAAAGGTAAACATGGAACCATGATGAGAATAAGAAAGAATGGTATTGGAGGGCAAACTCAACAAAGAAACATCAGCCATATTTGACTTTATATTGAATACAATCTCTCTCTCTCGTGTGTTAAGCACACATGCACACAGACATTCCTGCAAACACACATGCAAATACACACATACACACATCACACCTTTTGTTAATGCTAACATGTTTGATTTAGCACAGAAGATGCACACTATTTAGAGTATAATGAAAGAACAACTTGAACATCAACACCAAAAAGAAACACTATTCTATTTATCCTAAATTTGTTATGCAATATACTTCAAAATATTACTTTGAATAATTCTAATAAATAAAAAAGTGTTTTATGGACATTTTGGTTTATCACTATTATTTGGAAATTTTTGCAGAGATTGACGTAAAACTGTTATTTTTCTTAACTTTATTGCTTGTATTATACAATCAAAATATATAAGCAGCCTTCATAAGTTATAATTTTTTAAATCTCTATGGTAGAACCAAAAAAACTACTGTCTAAGGTAATGGAATATGACAATTTAGAACATATTTATTTTATCATAAGAAAAATTTTATTTCATCAACAAAATTAACATCATTAAATTTATAATTTAAAATATGGAAAAGCTAAATTATTGCTATAGAAACAATGCAAAATAGTTTTTCTAAGCCATAATATTTATCCCTATTTGTCTGTGTAATTTAAATGAGTATTCTCTTACTACCACATATCTGTAAAAATGGGATTTTTTTTTTAGGTGTGTCTAGAAAGATATTGACATGGTCAATGAATAATCTTGTCATGCCTCTCAATTTAAAATACAGTGATCTAAGAAAGCAAAAAAGAAAATACAAATTTAAGTCATTAAGAAAAATATAAAAGTAGAATTATGTAAAGATTGTGAAAGGCTAGCTCAAAAATATGATTTGATTTAATCGGAAATTGAGCAATATATAATAATTTTTTATATATAATATACATATAATATGAACTTTTTCTCAACTATCCAAGTAGGTAAATGATTACAGTAACTATAAATGTATGGAACAAATGAAGATTTTTGAGTTGTTACAAAGGATGAACATTCAGACATATCTGAAGTGTGTTCACATAGGCTGAATGTTATAATAAACAAAATCAAAATTTCATTATCACAAGCAAAAATGATTTTTCTTGTTCAATAACAGTCTTGCCCAATGTCCCAGTAGATGACATGAACCGATAATAAAATATTTCTGTTCTTTCAGTACTGAATGGTTTCAAGGGACACAATACCTGCAGTTCTCAATCCTCTATCTGCAAATTCTGAAACCATGCCTGATTTCAAACCAAGCATTTCCGAGTATTTGGAAGTTTCATTATATAAGCTCTAGAAAACAGTAAGCAGGAAGGCTGAGATCTAGGAAAGAAATTTTAGTTGACAGGCTTCTGTACAACAGATATCATTGGCCCAGAACTTAAAACAGAGTCATCTTTTATGCTGAAGATTCAAGGAAGTATAGCCTGGGGATGTAAAATGAGGAGATGGTTGTATATGGACATCAATAAACAATTAGTTATAACTTTAAAAAATGTATTTTTATTAGAAATTGCAGTTATCAGGAGTGCCATGAAAATCAATGGTAAAAAATTCACATCAGGTTTCAGATGTGAGGAGTAATCTAAAAGTTAAGATAAATAAACAACAAGAATAGGCCATTATTTTTGATTCCTTGTTGTAAAAGAAAAGTGACATATGACATATGCACATGTGGAGGACCAAAGTGAGTACTGTTTTTAATTTATTTCTGTAATGTCTAAATGGCAGGAGCTTGATGTTTATGGGTGACTAGGAGGTAACTCGTGGAAATAAGACAGATGAAGGTACCTGAAACACAGGGGTAATGGATTGGGAAAGTCCCCAGAGGGTACTCAAAGTGACGGGATCAACAAATTTATGTTATGGATGAAGAAAGAAACATCTATATATGAACAATGGGAACAAGTGAGACCACTTACAGAATCCATTTCTTCTGAAAGCATCACACATCACTGCAGTTGTCAAGGTAAATGTGCAGGTGGCTCCCCACACTACATTCCATTTCCTATGACAGATATATAAAGTCAAATGAAAAATTCTAGAAGCTATGTAGAACTCTGATTTAAGAAATATCACCATAAAACTTTTAGAATGATTTTTAGGTGTAATTCTTTAGTAATTACTAACTGGAAAAAAATTTAATGGTTTACCAAGTTCCTTGGATTTCAGATAAAATTATGTATGGTTTATGGTATATGTTTTATGCATGACTTTTTGAATGAGTTTTAAAACAATGTTTTTCAGTGTTTTTTCCAAGCATTGCTAATTTCCTTTTCTTTTCATCCCATTTCTCTGCAGTACCCTCCCTGAATCCAGTTCAGTTTAAACCAGCCACTCAATTTTTCCCTTTCTCTAATCATAGCCTGGCATCTATTATCTTCCGCTCTAGTCCCATCCCACCCTTTTCAATGTCATGGCACCCTACTATTCACTTTACATCAGTGATTACTTCAGTATAAATGAAATATAAAAATTCAGAACTTTAATTTATAAACAAGAGAACACATACAGCAGCAATTTTTCTGTCTGTCTAATCTCATTCAAATATAATATTTTCTAGTTTCATCTATTTTCTTGCAAATTTTATTATGGCTTATTCTTATTTATAGGTAAATAGAATACTAGTCTATACAGGTACCACATTTTCATGATGAATTCATCAGTTGAAGGAAGTTTAAGTTTTTTCTATTTCCTAGGTATAGTGAAATGAGTAACATTGAACGTGGCTGAACAAATACATCTGTGACAGGATGATGAGACTTTGAGCACATGCCAAGGAGTGGTATAGATGGGTTCTATGGTAGATAAACATTTATTTTTTGGAGAATTCTCCGTAATTGTTCCTGGAGTGGCTGCACCAGGTTTCACTCTAACTAGCAGAAAAGGAAAAGTATATCCTTTACCCACATCTTCACTAGAATTGGTTCTTGTTGTTTTCTTCCAACTTGACTATGATTAAATATCAAGGAAGTATAAATTTGGATTTTATGACTGTCAAGAATATCTAATATTATAATTATTCTTTGGCCATTTGTATATCTTCTTTTGAGAAATTTGTGTTTAGAAGTATAGCCCAGTTATAATTTATTGACTCTTGTTTTGGCTTCTTTTTATAATCCTGACATTAGTCTTTTATCAGATGTACAACTGGCCAAGATTCCACCCCACTCTGTGCACTTCCATTTCATACTATTGATTGTTTTACTTTATGGTACAAAAGAATCATATTTTTGTGTGCATGAGTAACACAAAAAAATATACAGAGAAGCTATACTAAATTGGTTAAATGTGTATCTATATATGTGTAACCTTAACAATTACAAAAAATATTCATGAATTAGAGTTGGAATGGAGGTTATTGAGAGTAATTTAAAGAGAGAAAGAGAGAGAGAAAACAGCAGAGATAATGAAATGGTGTACTCATAAGTAAAATTTTCTCAAAAACTAAGAATAGATACAAATAACATTGCATATCATTGCAATGTTAGATTCAATATTACTTCATTTTAAAGGGCTTGTATGTATTCATATGACTCAGACAAAAAAACTATGCCAATAAATGTTTTCTAATTAGTTAATTTGTATCTGCTTAAATGTAACCCAAATAATTTTTTAATTGTATACACAAAATCAAATGAAATATGAGAAATATAATATTAATTCATAAAGAGAAAGGAAGAGTAAGTAAACAGATGATTTTCATCAGACAGCAGAAAAACTGATCAGCAACTTTTAACTAAAAGAAAATGACTTCTCAGTCAACTCTTGACCTTGCAGTAGGATTCGATCTGAATATGTACTTGAAACTATATTTTTCATATCAGCACTCAGATCAATGAGGTCTAAATTAGAGTTTATCTAAGTTGTTAGGTGGCAGTAGAAGGATCAATACAAACACATCAACTTGAGACACTAGGTTTGTAAACACCTGTTCTCAAGACATTTGGATCTTTAATAGCTGTCTATTTTGAGAAAAATGTAAATTTTAAGATGAGAACACTAATTCCTGATGACACAGAGGTGGTTGTGTATTTCTATTATCCTAAATAGATGATAATTTGCATGTGTAACAGAGCAGGAAGAAATACTAAACATAACTAAATTTAATCCATATAGGCAGAAGGTAGAAAAGGAGACACCATCAAATCCTATGTTAAAATATTCTTACCTCATTATTATGCATAACAGCTATAATTTCAGATGTATCATCTTTTTTATTCAATTCCTATCAATTTATTTAAAAGACTTTCAATCTCATAGTTTCACACAAGGTTATTAAATTGATCACTGCAATGATTTTTTCAAAACTGTTTCTGTGTCCACAGAAGCCCATCTGAAAATCTACACAGTGAACATTTGAAATCACCTATGTGCCTTACACTCATGTTACCAAAATAGAAAGGGCAGAGTTTTCCATCAGTTTTTATTCCTGTTTATTCGTTTTGAATATAGTGTCAGTCAGTGGGATTTTGGAAATAAAAATGAAAGAATAAATTATATAAGTCACATAAAGCTTTAGAGAAAATTTCTAAAAA
The DNA here is from genome assembly GCA_028555095.1 of Dicrostonyx torquatus. Lineage (NCBI taxonomy): Eukaryota > Metazoa > Chordata > Mammalia > Rodentia > Cricetidae > Dicrostonyx > Dicrostonyx torquatus. Next base: position 492,082 of record JAQHUG010000508.1, on the reverse strand, counting down.
TTGCCCCAATGACATATTTTGAAAAGTACATTTACATGCTTTAAAGGTAGCAATGTAGAACCCACTTTGAACTGTACTGTTTATAAAATATTCAATAATGCAATGGTATACGGATAGATGCATTTTCCCAAAGCTGTAAGAAGACAACCTATTTAAGATTTAATTTGGGAAAGTCAGTCTTTCATGAAGCCATCTAAGATTATAATGATATAATGAATGCTGAACAGTAATTAGTCATGACAGCAGTGAGTTTCCAGAAATTTTATCTATGCCTTCAGTAAAATGGGGTAATTGCTTTGCAATATTCTTACACCTCATTCTAAATAAAAAGGATAACAGTTCTAAAATGTCACCAGGTTAAACTGAAAACTGCTCCAGAGTTGAATTAACTTTAATGATAAAATATGTTCTGAAATCTTTCTTCCATGACCACTAGCAAATAAATACAATCAGAATAATATAATATGTACAGCTGTAGTCATGTGCTCCAACAGTTCTTACACGTATAAAAGAAATGCTTTTTATATAGACTTTATTACTTTTGGAACAGACACGTGTACAATCTACAGTGTAAGTGGATGGGCTCGTTTTTCCAGTAAGACTGGATATTGTGTACAATCTGATTTGGAGGTTGAATTTCCTCTTTCTATCAAAAAAATACTCTTGTGTTTATGACTTTAAAATGTGCAACCATGCCTCATCAAAGAAAAAAATGGCTTCTTATCAGGGTCGTCTAGCCCAACAATGGCCCAAATTGAAATTTTGTTCTTCTCTTTCTGAGTTTTTCATCTGTCTTTGACAAACAGCTTTATTCTATATGTGTCATATGACACATATGGAAAGGGAATTAAGAATGTGTTTATTTAGGTAAGCAGGTTTGGTGCATACCTTTAAATCCAGCACTCAGAAGGCAGAAGCAGGAGGTTCTTAGTTAAAGACCAGCTTTGTCTACAGAGTGAGTTCCAGGAGACACAGGGTTACACAGAGAAACCCTGTCTCATAAAAGACTGTCTTTGTTTAACTGATACTTTCCCAGTGCTTTTAAGGTAAGAAGTTCCTTTATTGATTCCTTCTCCCAGTAAAATCGTATCCAGGAACCAAACAGAAGTAAAAAATTGCATATACATAGATTCCTTCAAATGGTTTATATGAATGTTATTTAATGATATTTTAAGGTTTCCTTCAGGTTTTTTATTTATTTTTGCTTCTAGCAAATGATTGCCACAACACACACACACACACACACACACACACACATTATAATTTTTATCAGTGCCATGGAAGTGTACATTATTATTGAAGAATAAAGCTATGCATTTTAGGTGGTTTGTAAAATCTGAATATATATGAGATGTTAAGCTCTGTAAGGTTTTTTTTGTTGTTAATTTCTCAAAGACAAATGAAAACTACACAAGCTGGTCACATAGTAACAAACCAGGCTGAATACAGAGTTTTAAATGGTCTCATTGCTTGTGTGGTCTGGCAGTACTTCAGTTTCTGAAGGCAAAAGGTATTTCAAGGCATTATTCCCATACAAATAATGAATGAAGGCCAAATATATTAGAAAGAATGACTGCTTGAATTGAATTCTTATAGTTTTAATGCTAGTCATCTCTCTCTCTCTCTCTTTCTCTCTCTGTCTCTTTCACACACACACACACACACACACACACACACACACACACAAAGACAAACACTATAAAAAACCTTTGCACAGGAACATATTTACCAGTATATTGAAATGTTTAAACATATAAGTAACAGACAATAACACTAATTTAAACTTGAAAATGTCTCATAAATGTGAGATTTGATGGTGATCCAAAAGAGTATAATGCAAGGATAATTTTATCAATACATAATACAACTTAAATTAGTTAATAAGGGAAAATATGAACGACATAAGCTTTTCTTGAAAGCTTATTTTCCACATAGTAATTCATGATATTAATTTATTATTTCTTTACTTTTCTCACCTTCTCTTCTCCCCACCTTTTATCAAGATTCACACAACTTTTGTGTCTCATTAGAAAATAAACTGACACTTAGTTCTATGAACTTTCCTCTTATCACTGACTTATAGCAGCATTATTTGTAATAGCCAGAACCTGGAAACAACCTTGATGCACTTCAACAAAGGAATGAATGAACAAAACGTAATACATTTACACGATGGAGTACTGCTCAGAGATAAAAAAAAAAAAAAAACAAAAGCATTTTGAAGCTGGCATGCAAATTATAGAAGTATGTAAAAACATCCTGAGTGAGATAACCCAGACCAAGGGAGATGAGCATGTAAGCACACACTCATAAGTCAATACTAGCTGTAAAGCAAAGAATAATGTGCTTATAGTCAATGAACCCAAAGAAACTAAGTAACAAGAAGTACCCTATGAGAAACATATATATGAAATAGACAAGATCTCATGAGAAAATTGGGATCATGATGTGGTTTGAGGAAAAGGGAGGGCAGAAGGAGAGGAGGAGAGGATAAAGAGGATAATAGAATGGGGAGTGGAGAACTTCCAAAGCAGTGTAGTTAAGATGGGGGAAGGACAGAGACAAAGAGCAAGGAAAGTGATATCTTGATTGAGGAAGCCATTTTGGGCCTAAAAAGAAATCTGGCACTAGAGAAATTCCCAGAAATCCACAAGGATGACCCCAGCTAAGACCCTAAGCAATAGTTGAGAGGGTGCCTGAACAGGCTTTACTCTGTAGTCAAATTGATAACTATCTTAAATGCCACCATAGAACCTTCATTGAGCAACTGATGGTAACAGAGGTAGAGATCCATACCACAGCAATGGGCTGAGCTCCCAAAATCCAGTCAAAGAGTGGGAGAAGTTGGAATGTGAGCAAAGAATTCAAGACCGTGATGGGGATATCCACTGAAACAGCTTACCTGAGATAATGGGAGTCCACCAACTATGGTCTGGCAGGTAAAGAAACAGCATAGGACAAAAATAGGCCCATGAATGTGAGTGACAGTTGTATGGTTGGGATAGATTGTGGGGCCACTGGCAGTGTGGCCAGAATTTATCCCTACTCTTTGTACTGGCTTTATTGAAACTATTCTCTTTGAAGGGACCTTGCTCAGCCCAGATGTAGTGAGGAGGACCTTGCTTCTGACTCAAAGCAATGTACTAGACTTTGTTGACTCTCTTTGGAAAGCTTTACCCTTTCTGAGGAGTTAATGGTGGGTAGGGTGGAGGGGAAGTTGAATGAAATGGGAGAAGGGGAGGGAGTGGGGACTAGGATTGGTATGTAAAATGAGAAAAGATTTATTTTCTAAAAAATAAATAAATAAGAAAACAAATAAGCAAATGGGTCTCTCAGGATTCTAGGTCTGGATACATCTCCTTGACATTTGTTGTCTCTAAATGACCCCCCCCACTTTTAATAAACTGGACTTCTATGGCTTCAAAAACAAAAAGAACAGAAAACAAACTGAATTCTATGGGATAATGATAAGATAAAATAAAATACAATAAAATAAAACCAAAACAAAACAAACTCACTGTCAAAAGACAAAACAAATAGAAAGAAAATAGACCAAAAGAGGCATATGAAACAGATGTGGAGGCAAAGAGCCACTCATTCTCATACTCATGAATGATACAATAACACAAAGATGGATGGCATACTTTACATACTTTATGTTCAAAGTACCAGAAGAGAAGAGAGAAGGGAGGGGAGAGAAGAGAAAGAGGCATATAAAATTAACTTAAAAATAAATTGCAAAAAGGTAAAATAAAAAAAGCCCGGAGATGATAAACCTACAAAAATGCTAATGCATCTAAAATGTAAAAATTAATTTTTTCCCAGGGAGACTTACCTTTTCCTTCAGCTCTAGGTCCCCACCTGATTTAGACTTAGGGAGACACCCAGTCTATGTAAATTCTTACTTTGAGATATCCTGTTTCTCTAGAGGATCTGCTTTCCTTGATATCCTCCATCCTCCTGGCTTTTAAACTCTTTTGTGTGGTTCCAAGTGCTGTGGGGAGGGATTTGGTTGAATCCTACCAGTTAAAGCCAGTGTGCCGAAGTTTTCACTTACTGTGTAATGTCTGGCTATCTCTCTCTGTATTTGTTCCCATTTGCTACATCAGGAGGCTTCTATTACAATGACTGAGCAAGGTTCTCATCGATAAATCAAGTAGAATATTATCAGAAGTCATTTTATTCCTGACTTTGATCATGGTTTCGTTTACTATAAATGCAGATGTAAAGCATGTGCAACCCTCTTGCTGTTGGATTCAGTTCCAGTTCCCAGTGCATACAGAGGACTGTGGATAGCTACCCTTACTGTGAGTTTATCCCCAAATAAATAAACCTGAGTTGTATTCCATTCCTGGTTATTATGGATCTCTCTTGTACTCCAAAAAATTGGTGGGCAATGTGCCCACATGGCCTGAGACCATGCTGTTGCTGGGCCCTGCTCAACGCCTCCCCTACGTGGCCCTCTCTCATGTCACACAGTATGAACTACCTTGCCATAGTTCAACTACTCATCCGGTTCACCTGTGCAAGGTTTGTCCTTGCTAGCCTGCTGCGGAGTCTTGGCAATTTCCTATTGTCCTGCATCCATGTGACTTGGTCCTGCCTACTAAGCGGCTGAGTTACTGCTGCTTGAAGCTTCCTGCCTCAACTCTTTCACAACTTCTTTGGCTTTTGCCAGGCCTGCCCTGATAAGTTCAAGCTCTGACCCTGGGAGCTCTAACCCTGCATAAGAAACGCAGGTTAACATTCCCAGTTCAAATCCACAAATGCCTGCCTAAGCTCCAACCAATAATCTCACAGCTCGTGAATCCCTGCAAGCTCTGGTTTCCTTGACATTCTGCCCAACTCAAAACTTCTCTATATGTAGGTGTGCTGATCTTAAGTAATTAACTGAACTAAGTCTCAGGTATTAAGGTATGGAGATAGAACCTACCTTGCTGCCACAAGTTTTACACCTGCTGACAAATCAAGATATTATATCTACAACAGTTTTCTGAAAATTATAATAGAAGTATATTAATGGATCAATAAATAAACTTGAAAATTGTAAACCAACCCCGTGAAAAGTGAAGACAATATCACCATGTAGGAAATTAACAACATTTTTGTTTCTATTATGAGTGGAATTATGCAAGAGTAATATGACATATTTGGTATATAAATTTTTGATGTCATTCTGGCTATTAGTTTTTTTTTCTTTATATTATTTATATTCTTTT
>JAQHUG010000508.1:415978-435822 GCA_028555095.1 Dicrostonyx torquatus | reverse complement strand
AAAAAATAAAAAATAAATAAATATTCTTTAGTTTTCCCATGCTGTGATTCACATTATAAGTGATAAATGATTAGATGAATATGTATTAATTGAAATGGAAGACTTCACAGTAACAGAATGCAAAGAAACAGTAAGAACAAAATGTTGTTTTTGCTCTAAACAGTAATATTTAGAGAAATGTTGTTTTCAAAAAATTACTTCTGAAATGTTGAATTACAGGTACATTGATATAGCATGGATAATATGCCCTAGATATAACTTTTAAAGCAGAAGCCACACATATGAATAGTGTTAATTATAAACAAATAAAATAATTAAACAACTATATCAATAAAATATATAAAAGACCATCACATATTATGAGTTTGGACTTATTTATGGATTGAAAGATTCTCTGTCTCCAATTTTCTTGTTTGAAAATCTAAAGTGTTTCAAGATAAAAATTGAATTAAGGGTTTCGGAAATCTCAAATTAAATCATAAAGTGGAACCATTATAAATTATGTCAAAATCTTTATATAAACAGAGTATCAACTTCCTCTATTTTGACATCTGAGGGTACAAAGACTAGATCACAAAGTGAGTTCATGTGAGACCACAAACATATTAGCCTAATCACAAATTTGAAATTTCAACACTGGGAAAAATAAAACTCCACTATTTAGAAGTTGCACAGTTTATAATACAAGTGCTATGCTTATACAACACCCCAAATTACACATAACATTAATAATAACATATATATCTATATACACACATACATACATATATATGAAATGATTGGGATCTGGCCTCAGATTTTGATGAGTAAAATCATTATAACACTGAATTAGCAACAAATATATATTGCGGTTTCTTTTGTAATTATTAATGTCTGATATAATTTGGGGTTTATAGTTATAGGGCTTCATCAATTATTTTCCTGAAATGAGCAAAAGTAGAAAATACTGATACATACAAACTAAGAACTTAAAATAATTGAAATATTTACAGTAAACCAAAAACAAAGTATAAAAATATTTTAATTAAAATGTCTAATATGAAATGAATGTATAAGACTGATTAAAAAACTAAGCCTTCTTAATACACTATTGCATCTTAGGAGGATATCTCAATGGTAGATAATTTGCATAAAATGTTCAAAACCATGGACTAAACATCTGGCATTATATAATGAATACATACACATGCATGCACATATTTCTTTGATAAAGTGTGTAATATTTTATTTTGAGATATATTAAGTGAGTAATAGGAATATTTAAAATGAATATGGACTTTGATTATGTATTTGTTGTGTTATTTTTTATTTCTCCTAAGAGTAAACTTCTATATTTATTTGGCTACATCCAAATTATGAATAAAGAGAATAAATCTTTAGAAAATGACAAATTAAAAAAAGATTGGATAAATGGAACAATGATTCCATACTGTTTATTAAATGCTTAGCAATAGAATAGCAAAATCGATAGAATTAGGGTTGTAAGTTAATCAAAAGAATACTTAGGTTAAAATTGTGAATTACTGGTGCTTTACAGATTTTGTTTTACTATTTAGTAGGAATATTATATTTGTCTAGAGCAAATATTTATGATATTTTATAATACAACAGTATTGGTTTTGACTATTATTTTTATGATCCAGTAAATTGATTCTTAGCTCATTCATGACTCATGAATAACCAGCTGATATTGAGTTGTTATATAATGAACTGGCATCAGTTTTTAAATTTATTTTTCTCTGATATCACATATAAACCACAGTTTCTCCTTTATTCTCTCTTCCCAACCCTTCCCCCTACCTCACCTCTGTCTGCCCCATTTACTCCTTGTCTAATTCTTTTCAGAAATTTGGGATGCCTCTCATGATATCTGTCAAACAAATCATATCAAGTTGTAGTAAAACTAGGCATCTCCTCTTGTGTAAAGGGTGAGCAAGGCAAAATGATATATGGAAAGTGTCCCAAAAAGCAGAGTAAGAAACAGCCCTGTCCCGTTGTTAGGAATCCACAATAAGATCAAGCTACACAACTATAACGTATATGCATAGGACCTATGTTAGGCCCATGCAGACTCCCAGGTTGGCAATTCAGCCTCTGTGTGCCCTGGTGAGTCAAAGCTAGTTGATACCATGGAGTTTCTTGTGATGTCCTTGAACCCCTGGCTCCTACAATTCCTACTTCCCCTCTTCCACATGATTCCCCAAACTCTTCCTCAAGTTTGGCTGTGGATTTCTCCAACTGTTTCCATTAGTTGCTTTATAGAGCCACTGTGATAACAATTGGGCTATGACCTCATTTTTTGAAAAGAAAAATCAGTAAAACACTGAATTAAAATTTCAATATTTTATTTCAAGTGAGGTATATTGATTTAGTAAATATTATAATAATAAATAATAGTTTTAAAAGAATCACTGCTATACTTTGATAAACACATATTTTGAGAGAAATAAAAGGAAACAAATCCAGTAGCTACATGCAATCTTTTGTCTTTGTTAAACAGTCTCTTCATAGACACAGGTTGGCTAAAACCTATTGTGTAGGTAAGGCATGCATTGAATTCATTATTCTTTTGCCTAGGCCTTCTGAAAACTTGAATTATATGTTTTCCTTACTATCTATAAAGCATCATCTAAAATGAAAGGAAAGCATTGAGAGAGAACAAGGTAAAACTAACAAAATAAATATGGTCAAATATCAAAAAGTAATTAGTACCATAAAAGTAAATTAAAATAATAAATAAAAATATTTTGTCAGGGTAAAAAAAAATCAACAATTTGATGACTACAAGAGGATATTTTTAAGTTAAGGAACATTGTGTACTAGGACAATTATGTATCTTAATATTAAAATATAGAAAGAAGTTATGTGCAAACAGCATCCCATAGTACACAATCAGAGGAGGAGATGCCAAAGGTGGCCAATACTGATATACCATGAGGATATGGAAGGTAAGCATCACAGTTTTTAGATATAATCTGGATCTCGTATGGTTACTGTAAGAAAAAATTCAAGCTGAAGTTCTAGATGGTATGTTAAGGTAAAGTATAAAAGCAGAAATTGAAGTCTTAGCATGGCTGCTTAGAATGTATAAAAATGGGACAACTGCACTATGCAAAAGACCCAAAGTAGGAAGGCAAATAGGAACATTATTGTGATCAACATAGGAAGAGATTTCAGTGATGGTAGTGCGGGATAAATGTGTTTTTATTACACTAATGAAGGATGGGTTACATTGAATACAAACAAGGGGAAATTATAAAATGCTTCCTATTTAAAACACATGTTTTCTTCAATTATGCCATTATTGGAAAAATGTTGCTCTTAAATGTTTGTTAATACTGAGTTGGTGTTTGACAGTAATTTCATTTAAACCCTTGAGAATAATTATAGAATAGTGTCACATAAAGTGTTCCAAACATGTACTAAATTTATAAAAATAAAGAAAACAAATATGTGAATCAATGCATTGCCTTTTTCATATTTCTTCCTTTCATAGAATTTGTTAATTTTTAGATAATTATTATATATAGAAAATCAAATATTTTCTTTTTAAATGTAAGGTTAATAAGATTATTTCAAATCAGCACTACTAATCTTCTGCAACAATTGATAATGGTATGGAAAAATGTTTCTTTTATATCTGTCTTTTCAGTGTGTGTGTGTATACACATTTGTGCTTCTGTGAGGGTACATATGTGAAGATCAGACAGAAATTTGAAGGGATTTGTTTGTTTCCTTCCTCTATGTGATCTGCAGATTAAATTTAAGAATTATGTTAACACAATGAGCAATCTTGCAAGCGCATTACCTTAAGTGAATTTTCTAAATTAAGTAAATTTCATAGTCATAATAAAAATATACAATATAGTACAAAACCATTATAATTTAAAAAATATAACTGTTTTATTCAAGGCTTCTATTCTTTGGTAGAACAGTATAAGGAAAGCAAACTGGGGAGTAAAGGGTCTATTTCTTCTTCCCCTTCTGTTAATTCCGCAGGACTTAAAGAAGTCAGCTCAGCACTCAAGGCAGAAACCTAAAGGCAGAAATGAAATTAGAAGTTCTGAAGAGTGCTGCTTACTGGCTTGCTCCACAAGGCTTATATATGCTCTCTCATGCATGTATAATTCCAGTACTATATCCTGTGGGAAGACAGAATTTCACAATGGTCTGCTCCCCCACATGTGATATTCAATCACAAGTGTGCCCCACAAGCTTACACACAGGCTAACCTGGTGTGATTACTTTTTCATTGAAGTTTTCTCTTATCAGTAACTCTAGATTGTGTCACAGTGTCATAAAACATAATCACTTTGAGAAAGCTAACAAGATTTGGTAAAAGTCGTCTCTCAGTTCTTACCCTAAATTTTGGCTTTGTAAATAAAAAGTTATATAAGTAATTTTAAAGTTTCCTTGACCTGTTAGACATTATGGCTGTGTATCAATACTTTTATTTTTTGCTAAACTTTCATATACCAAAACTCTAAATGATATTAACAGCAAGTATGACAGCACATACTTTCTCAGTATAGCACACACACACACACACACACACACACACACAAACACACACAGAAACCAATGTACATACACACATATATATTTCCTAATACTATATTTATTAGTAGGCAAAACAATACCAGAGAATATTTATTCACTAACCAAATTAGCTAATGATTTTTACATATGTGTTCTTTTAACTAATAGAAAATTTCAAAATATTTATTTTATTAATTTTTCTAGGAAACACATGTTGTTAATGCTTGGTAATATACTTGTATTCATTTTAATTTCAAAGTTGTTATATTTTATAAATGTTTCATTAATACATATAATTCATTGTCTACCAAGAATTTGGCTGCTCAAACAGCAATTTGAAAATGTAAGAAAGACACAAGTTCTTAATATTTTCTCTTAATTTTGTTCCTAGAAATAAATATTATTTTATCAAAAAGAACAAGTAATTTGAAGGTTAAGTTATTTTTACAACAAATTAATTCAAAAGAAAATGTGTGCTTGTGTATGGTGTGTATGTTAATAAATGTATGTGTGTGCATACAGGAAGGAGTTTGACATTGATGTCTTCCTCAATCACTATATACCATATATTTTGAGACAGTACTTCTCACTGAATTTGGAACTAAGGAAATTAGCTGGGATGACAGACCATTGAGCAGCAGACAAATTTACCTTTATGCCCTTGCCCAGAGCTCCATTACAGGTTGGCATGGTTGTACCTAGCTTTTTCATTGGAAACTGGGGATCTGAATTTATTTCCTCTAACTGGCACAAAAAGGATTTTGCCATCTTAGCCAATGTTCTGGTCCCTAATCAGAATGTTTCTAAATTTAGGAGCTAAATCTAAAGGGACATACAGGAGTTAGCTATTGAATTATACCACTCGATTTTGCTAAACTTCAGATAACTTACCTATTTGCCATTTTATAAAATTAAAATATGCCTAATAATTTCTTTTGAAAGTGTTAAAATTATTCTATTTCTGTTTATTACACTGTCATTTTCTTGTGGAAATTGTTATTTTGGAGATTCTCCTGATAAAAACCGATATTTACTTTAATTAAAAATAGGGTAATTTTCATACAATATATCCTATTTGTGGTTTCCACTCTCCCAACTCCTATGAAATTCACCGATATCTCCCAGATCATTCTTATGTACTACAATATATCCGCTTTGGACAGCATATGAAATTCAGATTATGGACTGGGAATTTGATTTTTTTGATGATTACATGGGCGAGAAGTTCATTGAAATATGATCAGGTTTAAGAACCTCTTGAATGAAAGAGCTCTAATACATAGTGGCTGCACATTGAAACATTTACTGATTTATACTTTCTCTTTCCATAAAACATTTAATTAAATGAAATAAATGTTTCTTTGATATTTACATACAGCATATTTCAGAAAAGTGCAATCATTAGAAATGAGGTGTTAAAAATTTGAATCACAAATTTTATTTAAAAGTCTCATGTGTAATTCAAGGCATGAGTAGGAAGCAGTATTTTATTATAACTGCTGATAAAATGCCACTAAATTATAAAATATTATAGGGCTTTCTACATCTTGGCAAAGGAGAGAGACCTTATCTCTTCCACTGCTACACAGCAACAAAAATAATAAAAAAATAATTTAATGCACTTTGTGTAGATTGGTGCTTCACTGTCCAATACTTTATCCACTTAAATGTACATGATTGTTGAAATTAGAAGCCACTATGTCACCACTGCACTTCGAGTTCCAAATAGAAAGTTAGGCAAAATCAATTGAGAAGTGCAGATGTAGGAAATTACCAAAGAGGATTTAACTGGAAAACACTCACTAGATTTTAGGTAACTTTCATACTCTATGTCCATTCTTTCTTGGGATCAACCAGCTAGAATTACATTCAAGAAATTTGATAGTCAAGAATGTGAGAGAATCAACATTCAATTTCAAAGTAAATGATTTAAATAGTTCCCACTAATTATTTTTTAAAATGAGATTGTAAAATGAATTTAAAAAATATTTTTAGTAGCTTGCCATGGATTGGAATAGCATCCTAACATGTCTGTCTCATTGTAAATTTCATAAATGTTGAATACTAGTTATGTTAGCATTTTGAATTGCTTTGATCATTGAGGCTATGAAAACTAATAAACGTTCTTAGTGTCATGACCTCAAAAGTGATACTTCCGTCCTCTTCTTGGTCATATGACAACTCACCACCAAATATATTTCTATCATCATTGTTTTTTTTTTCTCATTATAGAAACCAAGCAAGCTACCAATATGTGAGCTAAAGAAATGGTTAGCTCATCATTTAGCATGTTGTATTAATGGCCAGCTGATTGATAGAGGTGGTTCTGATAAAATGCCATTGGGTTTCTAGAACAATATACCTCTACTTCCTCACAGTTTTGTTTACTGGAAGTTCACAAACAAAGGGAACCCAAACTTGATTTCTTGAAAGGCTTCTTGTTGTGACTTTTCAGTGCGACCTGTCTCCTTCTTCCTTGGTCTTTACTACTCACATTGAGGTCTCCTATTACAAAACGATCTGTCATGTTGTGGATTCACTCTTATTATCTGCTTACACTTAAGTTTTCCACTGTGAGTTTTCTTTCATAATTCTGTCACATCAATAATTATACTAGGGCTTAAATTTCGACATTGTGAAAAAGGTGTTCAAATCAGCCCAACATGCTGAGTACTGAAATACTTCATGGCAAACTACTTTCAAAAATAGCAAAATGAAGTTCATTATTTTTTAGCTGAGATTATGTCTTGCATTTTCTAGCTCAAAAAGCATTATCTTTTTTTTCTTAAAAATAAGATACATGTGATTTATAAGGGTAAAATATGTCTGATGTAAAAAAAGTTAAATTAGATATCGTCAAAGGAGAACATATGTACATAACAGAATAATACCAAAATAAATTTTAGAAATACATAACAATTATTAATAGATGACATTATTAAGCTTTTAAAACGTCCTTAAAATTCATGTTTCCTTAAATTCTTTCTCTTGCCCTCCTCCCACCATTTAATAGATTGCTACTAACTATAAGTTGGTTGCTAAGGAATGTAAAGTTTGTATTGAGAGTATATATTTCCATTTACTCTCTATTGTTTCAGCTTAAGCAGACATAATTGAATACTGCTGTTGTATTCACTGCTACAGGTGTCCTCATTTCCAATGAAGCTTTTAAAAATTCTTACTGCAAAAGAAATAGAAAAATCAATCTCAAACCAACTAGGAGATATCTTCTTGCTGGCTGGGTTTCATAATGCCAGAGGTTCTAACAGGGTCCTGGTGGAGAAAATATATCAATAGTCTTAGCTGGTTCTGATTTTGCAGGCTATAGCATCAACCTGCTAGACAAGGTAAGTTCACTGGTGAAATAGTGATAAACACCTATTTTCTGATTTGAATTTGAAGCATGCTTGATACTGTAAACCTGGTCAAAGAATTATGGCTGCTTAGCTCATAAATCCTAGGATAGAACTTCTTCTGGTTGTTTTGTTGAATTACCAGCTTATGAAATGGCTTTCTAAATATCTACGTGTTTATCTCTAGACTGGGGTTACTTTGAACTTCAGTCAGAGGAATTTCTTTCAACAGTGAAGAGCAGTCTTTCCAAAAACTCTTATCTGATCAAAGGGTTGAGAATGAGTGAGGGCTCAGGCCTAAATGAAACACTTCTATCAAACCCTCTATAGCTCCTGCTATGGCTAAGTGCTCTTAAAAACATCCTATAGAAAGAAACATAATGAATTAAGAGCCAATGGATGGGAATGAGTTCTCTGAAACGCTGTCTTCTGGATGTAACATGATTTATACTCTCACTAACTCACAACAGCAAAGGCTATCTGTACAAGGACTTTACATTATCAAGCTAACTAAAATCCCAGTGTAGATAGCAACGCCTTACCCTTATGTAAGGGGCTATTGATAGCTTTAGTGAGAGGTAGATAAATTAGATTAACTCTTTTTTAAACCAATGCCCACTGGTAGGTTCTGCATTCTGTAATGGATAGTTCCACAGGGGAGCACCTATGGATAGCAAATATAATTTTGTGAGTGATTAAAGGCTCTTAAAAAATAAGACATAAAATTTTAAGGTTATGTAAGAAAAGGGATCTGAGAGAAATTTGAAGGCATATATGGAACATGGATATGGTCCCATTTCATTGCATGCATGTATAAAATTTTAAAATATGATTTAATGAAATTGAAAATTTTTAAAGTAAATGAATTTATTAGATAAAATAAATTCATGTGAATACAGAGAATTAACATTTTATTCCTTCTTTATGTAGTAAGTATCATCAGTAGGTAATGTTCTTATGTGACCTATCCTTGAGTGTCATTGAATATTCATCTATTAACTAAGAATACATAGGTCACCCACTCAAGATTGCCTATTGACATAATAAAGTGTAACTTGGAAGGTAGGAGATCTTGAGATTGCTGCTCCCACAAAATGACATACCTCTGTTGTTGGAGACTGCTTGTTTGTTTCCTGGTTGCCCAGACCCTAAATAATCACACAGAAACTATATTATTTGCAATATTGTTTGGCCAATAGATTAACCATATTTCTATCTAGATCTGACAACACAAATTAATCCACTTCTCTTTGGTGCAGGACAATTATGTATCCTGTCAATCATGTTTTAAATAAATGCTGATTGGTCAGGCAGGAAGTATAGGTGGGAAAACCAGACAGGAAGTAGACGTGAGAACAGGAGATTTGGAAAGAAGGAAGCTACCCTGGCATTCCTGCACAGATCTCCAACAAGGCAACATGTAGCAGCCCAGTTGAGAGAAGGTACTGGCCATGTGGCTGACAATGGGTTAATATAAGTTATGGGAGCTGGTAGGAAGACTGAGCTAATGGGCCAATCAGTGTATAACCTAATGTAGACTCTCTGTGTGATTTTCTTTGGGGCTTGCCGGCTGTGGGGTACTGGGCGGGACAGAAACCCCAACAAGCCAGCCCTTGTGTCTTATTCTATATTTTACCATAAGGCTCATGGTTTATCAGCATGAGCATCTGTCTTCGGGCATCTGTCTCCTCCAGAGGTTATAGGACATCTCTCCCTGACTCTGCCTTTTTTTCTCCTCTCTCTGTTTGAAATTCCCGCCATGTTCTGTTCTGCTAAGCCCCTAGCCAAAACAGCTTTATTCATTAACAAATGAAGACAACACATATACAAAAGGACTTCCCATACCATATCTCCATAACACTGTACTCTGAAACAATGATTGAAGATGGTTGGCACAAATTGGATTTTGTTTTTTGTTTTTTTTTTTTTTTCTTTTCTTCTTTATTTTGGTAAAGGACACAAAGAATGGGTTGGACTTGGGAAGACAGGGTGGTGAATGACATTAGGGTGCATTATGTGAAACTCCCAAGTAATCAATAATTACAGGTTGGAAAAATAGTGATTGTTATTATGCTGTTAATACTTAAAATTCATAATCAGGTTACATGGATGTTTATATTATAGACTATATATTGTTAATTTTAAGAGTTGTATTTATATACCTGGCATCATGATAAGCATGGTTTCACCAGAGTCCATAGTTTCAACAGGCATTATCTTATGATTAATATCTTATGATTAATTATCATAATGCTATGATGACACTAGGAAAGGGGAAATTTTAGTTCAAACTTTAAAGGTGTGTGCCTTCTTAATGACTATTTGCTGTAAGGAATCTGTGAATTTGAGAAGCTGTAATTAATGAAATCCATATATTATTTTATGCAGAACTATTTTCCCTAGGATGAAATAATTTCATTTACTTTCAGAAGATTCCCAGAATGTATGTAGCACACTTTTAAATAAAACACTACTATGTGATATTGGACTTTATCTGTAGTTATAATACAGTGGTTCTGATTATTACATTTTATTTAACAAGATATTCCAAAATCATATATGGATATTCAGGCCCTGGCATTGATTCTTTACACAGAAGCTTATTTAATGATATATATTATGAATGTATCTAATCACCTGTATTTTATTCACAACATCCTAATATTAGACCTTTCTTTCATATCCTTATTTGTTTGCAATGTATATGTCCATCATTATCTGATATATATATTCTGATTATCTGTATGACTAAAATGTCAATGCCAGTTTTAAACAATATGCATCCCCTTACAGAGGAGGTAGATATTCATGAGAAATCATCAGAGTGAAATAGTCAGTGGATTTGAAGACAATAACATGCTCTTATTTATGAAAACTATGCAATATGGTCTGCTGAGACTATTAACAAATTAATATGAAGATATTTTAAAGCTTTTATTTTATATCATATGTACATGTCTCTGTGTGTGTTTTTCCACATAAGTCCAGAGCCTATGAAGGCCAGGAAATGGAGCTGGATTACAGGACGTTGTGTGTAGACAGATATGGAGGAAAGAACTGAGTACAGGTCCTCTGGAAAGCAGCAAGCCACCCTAGGTGCTGAACCAATTCTTCAGCCTCTGAAGGTTATTTTTTAAAATGCTAATTTGGCAAAGTTGTATTATATTCCATATCTCTTGTCATTTATTGAAGATGGACGCTTAAGAGAAATCCCACACTAGCTCAGAATTGAAAATAATATAGGGTTATTTATTTAGGGTTAGACTCACAAATCAATATTCTCAGCAGGAACAGAAAACAG
Source organism: Dicrostonyx torquatus (assembly GCA_028555095.1). Lineage (NCBI taxonomy): Eukaryota > Metazoa > Chordata > Mammalia > Rodentia > Cricetidae > Dicrostonyx > Dicrostonyx torquatus. The sequence continues at coordinate 424,629 of JAQHUG010000508.1, read as the reverse complement.
CAACTAAATCCCACAACTGAAAAAAAAAAGGCCAGACCAGCACCTTACATCAGCATAAATAGTATAAGCGGCCATGCCCAAGTGGGTGGGTAACTCCAAGGCTACTGGCTGTAGGATTTCCTACAGCGTTTTATCAAATTCTTCATGTGTAGAGCACTTGCAAGGACATTTTCTTCTTTGAAGTAGAGTGTTGTACTGATTCATGGTTTCCAGAAACAGAGAAATCACAAAGTACCTTTAGTTTTATGAGGGATGATTTGTTTTGATTTTATTTTGTTTCTGTTTTAGTTTTTTGAGAATTCCATGCAAAGTGTAATAATTATATTAATAATTATATTAACCCATTCTTTTTACTCATACTACATCTATTCCCCATGCCCTACCCACAAACTTTGTATCTTCTTTTAATTTATTATTATTATTATTATTACTTTATTTTATTAAAAATTTCTACCCATCAATTCAAATTGTGCTGCCCATATATCCTGGGACATGTGGCCTTCTTCTGTAGAGTGATCAGCTTACCAGGGTAAAATTAGAAACCAGAAAACATACACACACACACACACACTCACAAACACACACATATATATTTGTGTCAGATAAATTAACTTTTAGCTAAGCTTTAAGGTTAGATCATTTCCTCCTCAGGATTCTTCTTGGCCACTATGGATTTAAATTAGAAAGACACTGAAACATTTGGAAAACTGGTTCTCTAAAAAAAATTTGTAAAATTTGTATTGTGTATATACATATATATATATATATATATATATGTGTGTGTGTGTGTGTGTGTGTATATATACACAGACTCACACATGCAAAATAAAATAAAAATAAATAAATGGGCTGTTCCTCTCTCAGTCACTACCATTTGCCAAAAACTCCCCAACATAGTGTGTGACTTTGTAGTATCCTTTTCACTCCATGCTGAGATTGCATCTGGGTTGGGTTTGTCAGATCTTGTACATGCCAATCACACACTGCAAATTCAAATATCAGATTGCCCTATTGTGTCTGGAGGACATGCCTCCCATGTTTCATCAGTTCTATCTCTAACACTCTTTTCACCATGTTTTCTGCACTGATAGTGATCCTTGGGAGGGGGGCATGTGATACAGATTTTCTGTTTAGGGTTGAAGAAAATATCTTATTTTCTTCATATTGGAAAACTGCGGGGATCTATGCAGCATAAAATATAAAAAATTGTATATGTTTGAGGGTTTTGTGACTTATGAGGTTTTGTCATAGGCATGCTATATGCTTATTCACATATTTAATGCTTACATTGGCTTAAAATTATCTACTTGCCTCAAAGATTATTCATTTGCCTATAGTATTTCATTTAGAACCCCCATTTACTGCATTTTTACAGGTGCAGCTTCTTACATTTACTCATATTACCTACTGTGAAAGTTCTAAGACTCACTATCTATTATTCAACATCTTTCTTTTTTTCCCTGTCCTCTTCTGTACCTAATCTCTACTGAGCTCTAAGACCTATGGGACATAATTTCAACATTCATATATGTGGTCTTTCTTTAAGCTTTTATAGAGCAAATCATCTGTAATTTATAATTAGTTTGTATCATATTAACTTTATGACATACATGCATTATTTACACATAAAAACAACAGAATATAAATATGAATTAATATTTCCTTTAAATAGTAATATTCATATCTTATATTCAACTTATGAACATTTATGAACCTGGATTACTGGAAATTTTTAAATGCTGATTCCCACTACATTGATTTAATAACTCTCATTTTTAAAATGAGTCAGTTATTCATAGTTTGACCCTTTGGTTTATGTCAGATGAATTAACTTTTAGCTAAGCTTTAAGGTTAGATCATTTCCTCCTCAGGATTCTTCTTGGTTATGTCTGACCTTAATCTAGTATCAAGTTGTTTGCCAAAGCACTACGGATTTAAATTAGAAAGACACTGAAACATTTGGAAAACTGGTTCTCTAAAAAAAATTTGTAAAATTTGTATTCTGTATATGAGATCATTGACTGAAGTTTTAAAATAGCTATGGAAATGTATGCAGTTTATTCCTGTATGATTGAAGAGCATCTATTAGAAGAGATTAAAAAAGAATTGATCTGACACTACACATAGTGAGAAAGTGAGACTAAAATAAGCTCTAAATAAGACTTTTATGATATCTCCTGTAAGGCTGAGGCAACATAGCAGAATATGAGGTGGAAAGAATGCAATAGCTAGAAAACAGGAAGAGTGGAAACTAAATACTATATTCTGTTAAAGACACAGCCTTTACTATCATGAAAGCAAAACAGGTGTTGATGCCTCCACAGAAAGAGCTTGCCAACTTTAGGCAGGGGTGGTAAAGTGTGGCAGGGTGGTGGGGGACAACTATGTATTCTGTCAATCATGTTTTAAATAAATGCTGATTGGCTAGGTAGGAAGTATAGGTGTGTCAACCAGACAGGAAGTAGAGACAGGGCAATGAGAATGCCTGGGAAGCAGGAAGTAAGCTGCCCCGCTGAGAAAAGGTACCAGCCATGTGCCTAACATAGATAAGAACAATGGGTTAATATAAGTTACAAGAGCTAGTAAGAAGACTGATCTAATGGGCCAATCAGCTTATAACCTAAAGCAGACTCTCTGTGTGATTTTCTTTGGGACTTGCCGGCTGTGGAATATCAGGCAGGACAGAAACCCCAACAAGCAGGACCCTCATACATACTACAGAATGGCGCCCACATGGATAACTGCATCCACAGAAAGCTGACTGCATGCTTAAAATGCCAGCTTTCTGGGCCATCCTGCCCTGGCAAACTCTCTTTCAGGCAGGCGGTCTAGCCAGGGAACATTTGACTGTGACTTGTGAGCAGAACACTGCAGCTTGTTTGCTGACAGGGACATTGAAACGCCACATAGTTATGGCAATAAACATGGCTACAACTGGTACCTCTGCCATGAGGCTGAAATTGCAACAAGCTAAGAAATGGGCTGAATCTAGCCGTCAAAGCCGCGGCTTTAATCTTCTCCATATTCCTTAACAAATTAAAGACCACGTCGTCACCAAAAGAGATATACAATAAAACGAGATTCAAACAAACAAAACAACAATAACAAAAAACCTCTAAATGGTTTACTATATGTTAAAAATATATTCAGGCTAAATGTTAAAGTTCTTAATGTTAGAGAGAGAGAGAGAGAGAAAGTGTGTGTGGTGGTACACATCTTTAATCCCAATGCCTGGGAGGTAGAGGCAGACTGACCTCTGTTGACTTCAAGGTGTGGTAGCACTTGCCTTTATTCCCAATGTCTGGAGGCAGAGACAAAAAGATCTCTGAGTTCAAGGTGAGGAAGCACACACCTTTAATCCCAGCATTGGGCAGTAGAGACAGGCAGATCTCTGTGAGTTCAAGGACAGCCTGGTCTACAGAGTGAGTTCCAGGAAAAAGATACACAGAGAAACTGTCTCAAAAGGCCAAAAATTAAAAATAAAAGAAATAGAGATTAAAATAAAGCTATGTAAAGATGGAAAATACACAGAGAATCTTGATACTGTATGCTATTATGCTCTCTTTGAATTGTTTGAATGCTGAGGAAGGAACAACAGCTGCTAAAATATTTTGTTTGTACATGCTACTGAATTAACCCAAGGAAGGTATTTTGAAAATACCTTGACTTCAAAATTGTTACTTTGGATAAGAGATTTTGCTTCTGTTTCCACTGAAAATGAGATGCTGTGGATTCATTCTGAGTTAAGAAAACTCAGGTTTCACTAAGGAAGATCACCTGAGAAATCTCCGGTAGGAACAGATGGCCCAGATGTCTGAGTTCTACATGAAGATTCAAGATGTTGCCTGAGATGATGAAGACTCACAGGATACTCCAGTCAGGACTTGATCATAACTCTAAATTTCCTTTAGATCCCTATAAGATTATCAGCGCCCCCAACCAGCCAGAAGTAGCCTGGAATACTACACCCACATTCCCCCAAAATGGACTATGGATATTTTCCTTTCTTTTTTTAAAAAAAGAGGGGGAAGTGGTGGGTAACAATTCTGTATTCTGTCAATCATGCTTTAAATAAATGCATATTGGCCAGGTAGGAAGTATAAGTGGGTCAACCAGACAGGAAGTAGAGGCAGGGTGATGAGAATGCCTGGGGGACAGGAAGCTCCCTTGGCATTCCTGTGCAGTCCATCTAAGAAGCAGGATGTAAGCTGCCCCGCTGAGAAAAGGTACCAGCCATTTGACTAACATAGGTAAGAACAATGGCTTAATATAAGTTACAAGAGCTAGTAAGAAGACTGAGCTAATGGGCCAATCAGTTTATAACCTAAAGCAGACTCTCTGTGAGACTTGCTGGCTGTGGGGTATCAGGCTGGACAGAAACCCAAACAAGCAGGACCCTCATACCACAGCAGGGTTCCTTAGTTACTATTGTTGGACTGTGTGTTACTTAAAGGTTTAGAAGGAGAAAGAGACCTTGTCAATCAGCTGTGTGCCCACTGGTGACCTAACCAGGTTCCAATGAATCATTGCAATTCCACAGATGCCATGATTAAACTAACTGTGTTCAGAATCTGTTAGGAAATGATGAGGATAAGAAGGATTGGGAAAACGTAAGAGAATGTTGATGGAGAGAAAAATCAAACAGCATTACATACATTTATAAAATTATCAAGGAACAAATGAAGAAATAGAGAAAGAAAAAAAGAAAGAAAGAAAGAAAGAAAGAAAGAAAGAAAGAAAGTGAGCATTAAACTAGTTGGGTACTGGTTTAGGATATTCTAGGCTCAGAATTTGAATCCTAGATTACAGAGCAGAGAGAACAAGAGAATTTTTTAAATTATGTATTTTATATTATTTGAGGTATCACTCAAATTCAGGATCATATTAAATCTACTTTGGATAAAAGAAAAAAGCTGTAATTAAAACTTCACAATGTTTGAAAGGAAATAATGTTTATGATACTTTTTCCTTAAGACATTTAAGAAAACTTTAGTTTTTGATTTTGAGTTTAATTAATTCATTATATATGTTACAATTTTTAGAACCTTCTCAATATATGAGAAACTCCAGTCAATAGGATGATAAATTCTTTCTTTATATTTAATCAGGTTACTTTCTGAAGTCAACCTGTGTACTAGGCAGGATGTATATCATCTAACATTTTCTCATGCAGCAATATAAGGCAAAGTGGAAACTGCAATGAAATTCAATTATATCTATTACATGTTTATAAACCTTTGAGAAGAATAAACTTGAAAAATGCTAGAAGGACTGAAGGTGGCCCCATTTTGCTTTACTTTAATGGTCGTGAGGTACAAGTTCTTAAGATAGGCAAAGAGAACCATAAACCTAAGATCAATGATCCTTGCACAGTTTGCCTAGCAAGCTGAGCTCTGAATTCTAATAGGAACTCTTAAAAAGAAAATTGCATGCATTAAATGATAGATAACAATAAGATATTTGCTGCCCTCCCTGCCTTTCAGGGAACAGAGGAAAATGTAGAACTCAATAAAAATATGAGATATTGTGATATTTGAAAAATTTAGATTTAAGGAGGTAAATTAACATGTTCAAAGCACCATAATTAGTTATGAAATTAGAACAATTTCTTAGATTTAAGGTAAACAATCAGAGGAGTCTGTTAGCTTGAGGTCATATAATTTAAAATGTAGAAATTTATTAATAACAGAAATCTAGAAAGTTATATTCTGTGCCCGGCGGTGGTGGCACACGCCTTTAATCCCAGCACTCGGGAGGCAGAGGCAGGCGGATCTCTCTGAGTTCAAGACCAGCCTGGTCTACAAGAGCTAGTTCCAGCACAGGCTCCAAAGCCAAGGAGAAACCCTGTCTCGAAAAACCAAAAAAAAAAAAAGAAAGAAAGTTATATTTTGTTATGCAGAATATACTACTATGTGAACATATGTTAGTGTCTGTGCTTATGCATGTTCTTAAAACAATAACTATTGCTTTATCTTCCAATTTACATTGTCTCCTAGCCTTGAAAATTAGGTTTATATCACTTTTTCATCATGTACAAAAGTATTTCTCCAATAAAGTCCTTTCTTGTAATGCTTGTAATGAATGTGGTATCTGAGCATATATGAAGTAATAAAAAGCACAGAATAGATGACCATTGTACTCTGATTTATATTCTTTAAATCTGAGAATTGAAAGATTTTAATATGCAGGACAAATCATAGTTGCAAGTTTTTCAGTTAAAAACACTTTACTTGAGGAAGCATGTGCATGTGTGTGTGTGTTTGTGTGTTTACATGCCACACACAAATTTACATAACAAGAATGTTGATATGTGTCAATTTAGACCACTTGTCTTTCATTCATTTTATTGAATGAAAATAGAACATCTACCATCTTGCTATCAATTGTTGTCAGTACATTTCAAAAATAGGTTAGTAAGTTGAATCTATAGTATTAACTGCTCAGATGTATATTTAAAATTTCTGAAAAGACCAAATATTACAAACAGTAATTAATGCTTAGTTTTGTACTGGCATTAGGCTCTTCCTAAGGAGACATTGTTTCATAAATTAACAGTCAAATTCACATTGCATATATATGTGAATTAACTAAACATTTCAAGGAAACCAATGAAAGACTACTATAAAAATGTTTTTCTTTCTATTAAAAGCCTTATCAAGCAATCTACTGTAGTAGGAGACCGTTTGTTTGCTCCCAGCTGCTTAGCCCTACAATAGTCATAGAAAAAGCATATTATTTGCAATACTGTTTGGTCAATAGCTTAAGTGTATTTTTTCGGCTAACTCATATCTTAATTTAACACATCTCCATTATTCCGTGTATTGCCTGCCATGAGGCTGTGGCTTACCTGGTAAAATTTCAGCATCTGTCTCCAGTGGGGCTACATGGCTCCTCATTGACTCCACCTTCTTTCTCCCAGCATTCAGGTTAGTTTTCCCTGCCTAGCTCTATTCTGCTAAGTCACTGGCAAAAATAGCTTCTTTATTCATTAACCAATAAAAGCAGCACATATAAAGAAGGACCTCCAACACCATTTCCTCATTTCTGTTTAAATAAAAAGGAAAGTTTTAACTTTAACATAGTAAAATTACATATAACAAAACAGGTATTAAGCAAGATTATAGTTAGGCAATATTTATATTTACTTTCTCTTTTATCATAACTAAGAAAATTTATAATTGTAAGTATCTATTCTTCAGCTCCATCCAAGTCTCCAAAAGGATATAATATTACCTACATAACAGAAAGTGTATTGTAATCAACTTCCAAAACTCTAGAATTGACAGAGACATCTCGCTGCCTGGACAGTTATCTAAAGTTCTCCTGTTCTATTGAAGCATCCATCTTCAGCCTACAGGCCCATAGTATCCAGCAGACTTTTCAATGAAGCAGGAAATTTCAAATACAATCCCACCTGTATTGTCAGTCACTTTCTTCTACATCCTGCAGAATGTCTCACATTAAGACTTTCATTAAGCAAGAAGCCAAAGGACTGTCTCATCTTCTTTATGCAACCTCAGCCATCATTTTTATGTGTGTCCTGCATGTCCAGTTTATACAGCATAACATCAAGAGTTCCAGGCAAGAGCAGTTTCTTGTCCAAATGTCTAACCAGCTCCATAATGAGCCTTTTTAATGCCCATCATCCTCTTGAAGTAGATTGGTGCTGACAGAGATTGTGTGGATGGGAAAACTCAATATTCTTGGAGGAAAAAGAAACCTAAAGGCTATAGTCCTTTACTGAACCCGCTTAAAGGACTGCATGATACTGGGGATGGGGCTTAGTCCTATCTCATATTCGTATGCCAGACATCATTGAGCCTCCAAGGGAAGCCTTATCTTCTTCTGAGGAGTGGATGGGGTGGGTTCAATGGGATATGGGGACAGGTGAAGGGAAGGGAGGGAAAAATAAGGTTGGTATGTAAAATAAAAAAAAATAAAAAAAAATATAAGCATGACAATAGACATATTATAAAGGAGCTAAAATAATAGCATATTCTTTATTCTTTTAGCTGATGTTAGATGAGTTCAAAGTCAGCAAATATTAGAACATTGCTTGCTCCAGTTAGCAGATGAATTTAGCAAGCAAATATTCTTGCTTCAGCAATAAGCTTTACATACCATTCATAAGCCATATGTCAAATTCTCCCCATTAAGTTAAAGTGAAAGACCTCAAAAGTGATCTTAATGGCAAGAAGCCCCCAGACTCAATAACCAGGCCATCAGATGCAAACTCATGAGGTGGTTTATTTCATGATTGCAATCAGGCGCATAGCTTAGGGATAGCTAAGCACCCCAAGTATCCAGGCAAGCAAGCTTTTATAGACAAAAATCATGTTTTCCATGAATATGGGGTACAAGAACAATTGGTATTGGTCCAGATATGCAAGCCACAGTTCAACCCAGAACGAAATTAGCATAGTTCAGCCCATTCCAGAGTACATGACATTCAGCAGGCTACTTGATTTCCTGCTGACTATGTGATACCCGACATCCAGCCTATCCCACCCACCCCGTGACTCAGTTTACAATTTGATAGATAATCATTTGCTGCTACTGGTTCTGATAACCATCTGGCTAGAAGACTGCAACTGGTCCTCATAATTGCTATTCTCCTGCCCAGCTGGGAAAGGAAGAACCTGTTGGTCAAA
>JAQHUG010000508.1:357198-393704 GCA_028555095.1 Dicrostonyx torquatus | reverse complement strand
TCTGCTTCCTTAAGATGGGGCAAGATACCCTGCCCTGTGGGAAGCCCAAGGCCCTCCCCCCTCCATCTCGGTCTAAGAAGGTGTGCATCCATATAGAATAGGTTCCCAAAAAGCCAATTCTCTACTTTTGTATGTGCTTATTCCTTGAAAATTCTATTTGGTGTGTATCTTCTATAGAATTTTCCATTTTCTGTGTACATTAATTGACATAGGCATAATTGGAAATAAAATGGTCATATATTTAAGATTATAATAAATAAGAAATCTTTAAAAATTATAATTTTCCATTGTCTTTGGTATATAAGAATGCTGTATTCTCTTAACAGCACAAGGAACTATGTTGCTTACTTCTCTGCATAAAGAAATAACAGGTATATAATATCAACAAGATGAGCAGTTAGAAATTTGGGAATTACTAGAAGTGGTGTTGCAGAGACATAATATATATATAGTCTATTTTATGAACATTTCTCACTGCTCACTTGCTCCTGTTGGAGAGGATCCCACTTATTTGGAAGCTTGGTTTTGAATTTCTCTGTGTGCTTCTCCTCCACCTCTGATGTTGCCCTATTTCTTTAAAGACCTAATGTCTTTTTATGAGAAATGCAATCAAGAGCATTGAAAATTTTCCTAATTATCATCTTATTTTTATCTATTTTCAATTTCTTATGAAAGAAAAGCCAAAGTTAGCAGAACATTGAAACTCAGCTGATGTGTTCCTGTTTTTTATGTTCATAATTGGTTCTCAATCAGTTCACTGCTTTGTTTTCTTACTAGAAATTCTAATGACAATTTTTTTCCAAATTTCACAAATTGCTTATTTTTATAATACTCTGCATTTATACAACTTTTGTGACATTTATTTTCTTCTTTAACTAGAATTCTTGGCTATTCAGCAAATGATGGAAAATAAATTTTACCATATTAATTGCTTTTACTTCACAAGTATTTTCTTCTTAAAGCATTTGTAACCTAGACACTTCTTTTTCTTCTATCAGTGATCTACAGAGGAAAATTTTAACTGTATTTTCCTTGAATTTTCAGAGCCAATTATTTGCAAATTGAAGTGACAAATCTTGACAAGATTTTTATTTCCATTTTCCTTTTCTGTTGTACCAATGCCTTGCTTTGGAACTCATTAGTTTCCTCTTGAATTGTTGGGCTTCTTCCTTACCAATTTTCTTGTCTGCAATGTCGACTCCTGCAAAGTAAATGAATTGTATACTTTGCCAGCAGAGTAAGGGTTTGAAAGAAGAATCCCTAAACCTTTTATTTTTCTGCATTACTCAAAGGCTCTCTGTAACTCCAGGGTGCATGTGGGAGAGCTCACTTATGCATGTGCTGTCATGAATGTGCTGAGCTAAGTTCATAATTGGGATAAAACTTATTCTTCAGTCATATAATCAGAATAAAAAACATAATCCCTTTCTTATTCCTTGAGATTGTGAGCCCATCTCCTCTTAGCTGTGTTTCTTTCTGGCCTATTTTCTCTTATCTCACACAATTCATATTCATTTCTAAATTGGTGATATCTTTCCAAACCTCACAATGTATCTACATGGACTATGTTTTCTATATCCAAAACATCAAAGTTTGTTTAATTTTATTAGCAAAATCATTGCAAAAGGTATATGACAGAGGTAATTAGATGGATATATATACATACATACATACAGAGAGAAGGGGAAGGGAGAGATAGATAGAAAATAGATCTATGATACACACAGAAGTAGAGATAAATGTTAGATTTGTAATAGTCTTCAGAATCCACGTGTATATTATTTTCTTGTTATAATAGGCTAAAGTGATCTGAATGTTGGTGCATTCTCAGAATTCACACTTGAAATACCTGACTGCAAGATTATAAGGTTAGACATAGGATTCTAGTAGGTTAGTCATGAGAATAGAATCATGTGAATGAGATGTACATTCTTATCAAATGAGACTGCATAAACTAATCTGCTTCTCCTTCCTAATCAGGATAAGGGAGAAGTAGTTCCTCAGAAGACAATTAGTCTACAAGTCCTTTTATTTGGATTTTTCAATCCTGAGATGTCTTAGAAAAGCTTTGGTAATGTTTGCATAAAAGATATATTTCTCTCCTGGTGGTGGTGGGGCAAGACTTTATTATCAGCACTCGGGAAGCAAAGGCAGATGGATCTCTCTGAGCTCAAGGCTTAGTTCTAGGACAGGCTCCAAAGCTACAGAGAAACCCTGCCTTGAAAAAAAACCTGTTTAAGTAAAGTTAATTTCTTTTGTTGTTTTATTTTGTTTCTTTGTCCAAATTTCAATTAAAGTCAGCAAGTTATAAAAAGATATGATCAATATTGGCTCTCTACAATAAATACTTCCTGGAGAACTTTTTAAACATCATAATAAATCTTTTTAAGTTCTACATGCACTCTTTGCTGGGCGGTGATAGCGCACGCCTTTAATCCCAGCACTCGGGAGGCAGAGGCAGGCAGATCTTTGTGAGTTTGAGACCAGCCTGGTCTAAAAGAGCTAGTTCCAGGAAAGGTTCCAAAGCTACAGAGAAACCCTGTCTCGAAAAACCAAAATAAATAAATAAATAAATAAAATGACTCAATTTTACATTCAAGTAACAAATGGAAATTTTCGCTATTTACAGATGTAAAATCTTGTCTCACCTCTTTAAATGTTGCCATTACAATACCATGCTTTCCCCAAGGAAACTTTGTTCTTTGAAGTATCTGTGATTTTTGTTGACATTTTAAGTAATATGTTTTATGGTATCTTTACAATAACCTGAAAAGGCCAAGACATTGTCTCATAAGACAAATTAATGTTTATTTCAATTAACAGAATTTCCCTTTAATAAAACAAACTTTAAAAAGTAGTATGCAACATTATAAAAAAGAATGAAAAAATAAGTCTCACAGGAAACTTAGTGATAAATACTCAAAATTCATCTCTGATATTTCATTCTGACCCAACTGGGTTTGCTGTAGTATTCTTCTATCATGATGTCTTGTCGTTTAGCCTGATATTGAATGAAAATTCTCACATTTTGAATAGATATGGACAACCTTGTCTCATAAGTGGTTTTTAAACATAAAGCAAAGATAAACAGCCCACAAATCAAAATCCCAAATATCTAGACAGCAATGAGGACCCTAAGAAAGACATGCATAGATATAATCTACATGAGGTGTAGAAAAAGCCACGATCTCCTGAGTAAATTGGGAGCGTGGGTACCTTGAGAATTTTGAAAAGGAGGGGAGAGGCAGGGAGGGGAGCAGAGAAAAATGTAGAGCTCAATAAAAATCAATAGTAAAATAAAAATTTAAAAAGTATCACATTTTTCTGTAGATAAAGTTTTCTGACTCAAGTTTATAATTAAATAAACTTAACCTGAATTATGGCCTAGGCATATATTCTAAAAGACTCTCAGCATTCACTATCCAAGAGCAAAGAATGTCATCAGATAGTTTATGAGGTTGATGGCAATGATGTCCACACTTTTCTGTAACCTGACTATCTGTGGCTCCCATACTTTATTTGGAGAATGCCTTGATTTATGACTATCTCTGATCTGTGACTTCCAAAGTCCCATGGAACAGCTACCATGAATAAGCTTTTTAGTTGTGCAAACTGGAGTTCATGTTCCTAGACCCCAGTCATCCTCACTGGTTCGTGAAGAAACTATTTATTCCCTTTTAAGTGAAAGCCCTGGGTTAACACTGGCAGGGAAAACATTTAAAATTGCTCCTTCTAGCTTTGTGAAATGAATGATGTCTCAGCATGATGGCAATAAGGAAGATAAATTTACTTTTTTACATGGAAGAGCAGCCCTTCTATTTCAAATGACTTGATAAAGAATGGCATCACTGGGGAGAACAAACTATTCTAATTAATCTTCCAGTATCAATGGTGATTGCAACTTAAGACTTTCTCCAGAGAAATTTTTAAGCAAATATATGTCTGCCAACTGCCCCAGTTAGGTGGACACATAAAATTAACTCTTAAAATATGTAGGTAGTTAATGCATACTTAAGAGTATAGTTATAGTGTGCAAAAAAGTTAAAGGTAACTCCTGTGAAATGTGGAAAATATTCAAATATTTCAACAAATTAAGCTACCTTTTATTAAATAAATATGTTAATACAAAGGCAGCCATTATAACTTTTCTCCTTATTTCATTTTTTAAAGGAATGTTTTTTTGTTAAACAAGCAAATTCAGGAATTAATTTGTTATGTAAAGATTTTTAAGGCTTATTTTTAATTAGTTTGTGGGTTCCTGTTTATGGATATGTTTATACAACTGAAGGAGTTAGGGGAGACAAGAAGTAGCAGATACCACTGGATTTGGGATTAGACAGGAATTGGACACCATTTGGTATGGGAGCTAACAACAAAGATAGAAGCCTCTAAAAAACACATGTACTTAACAACTGACATATCCTTGTAGGACAAAATAAGACATTTTATATACAGTATTGATAAGACAATAATTATATACAGAACCCATTTAAGAAATATCATATTTATATTATTCAAAAAATTAACTTTAATCAAAGGTAAATTATGTATTTTCGTTCTTTTGTTTGCTAGATTTTAAAGGATAGGTGAAATGAACATCATGTTTTGTTGGTAAAGAGTTGAATAGTATCAGGAAGAAATCAGAGAGAAGGAAAACTGAACAAAATGTCTGAAAATTTTTAATAAAAAGATAGTAAATATGTGGCTAAAGTATTTTAAAACCCAGGACTCATTTTTCTTATAAGGAAAATAATAAATTTACTATGAATGCTAATATTTTTCTCATTCACCAGATTATATTGCGTTTATTCTGTACTAACACAACCCATGTTTAATGCCCACACATGGTTTTAAAATAAAAAGAAAACAGCATAAGTCAATATTAATTTTACAATTTCATAAAAGTAAAAGAATGAGACAGAAGGTAGGAGATTAAGACAGAGAGATATACAGAATGATGGACAATATTAGAGGGTGATAGCTACTCAAGACATCATAGTTTTAGTAGCATGTTATAGCATGTCATGTGAAAAACAATGAAAACATATATTGCCTCTAGCTTGGTATAAGCCCTGTTTGTCAACAATCAAGTTAATGGCACCAATCAATCCACCAACTGGGCATGATTTCTGCAAATATTAAGAATAGAACTGGCTGTGCTTTTGTCTCAGTATTAGGTATTAAGGAACAACACTTAATGTTGACCTATGCAACACATTCAAAAGAACAAATATGAATACAAACCACATCAAATGAGAAAGGTAAAACATGAAGTCAGAAAGGATTAAAATGATATAATATGAAGGTATCTGCCATATTTATGTATACATATAATATATGTATACATATACTTTGTTTCCCAGTATTAATTCTATTAAAGCAAAAAATGCAACAAAAAGGAAAAATAGAACAAATGAATATCACAATAAATAAACTTATTAAAGACAATTATACTTTTTGTTTGCAAGCCTCCAAAGTGAAAATGAAATGTGTCAATGAACCTACCTTTAAAGGTCAACATAATGTCGACAGTCTTCTTATTTCAAAAAACCATTAATTCATAAAACATTTTTTTCAAATAAAATTTATAAATAATTTTCACTTTCTAGGTTCAAAAAAATCTGTCTTTATAATAGTGTATAAAAATGTCAATATGTCATTAACAAAATGCATGTTTGGTAACTAAAAGACTACATCAGAAAGTAATCATTATTATGATCTACTTCTTTTACTTCCCAGAATGCCATTGCAACTATCTAGTTTCATACAATGCCAAAATACCTGTTAAGCAGATCAACTCATCTGCTTAAAGCATTAAGATGCACACACACACACACATACACATGAAGACACATACACACACACACACACACACACAAAAAAAATCCCTGAAAGGGCAGGGTGTTATCTTGCTTCCAGAATATTAGCTCAAAGAAGAAATATATAATCCTGCAACTTCAAATGCTTTCAGAAACTGTTCTAGGAGCCAAAAACATCTGACATTGCTAATGAAAAATTAAAATATTTAATTTATTAAAATTGAGTCATTAAAGTCTCTATGATTAACAATTTTAGTAACTTCTGGAATAAAATGTATGGACAGCACTATTCTTTTGCAGTTCTTCTTTGGGAAGAGGAATCAGATTCATATTTGTAGGAAGACTGCAGTTTCCATAGGATCTAGAATACTTGTGAGAGAATCTGGAATATGAAGCTTCTGGATGCATTATATTCATTGCTAGGTGCATGCTCAAACATAATTAAGGATATGAAATTACAACAATGTTATCCTTAAACCTCAGATCATTGTGGAATATGAACTGTGTTATGAAAAATAAGGGCAAATAGTAAAGGCATGGTGCCTCAGGAATTTGAGAGATATATAGGATGAGTGTGAAAAGGATGGGATAAGTCAAATACATATTCCAATACATATGAGTTATAAGTTGCAGCAGCAAAAATGCTAATTTACCTGAATATTTTGCTAAGTCTTTATAGTTAACAGTTGAAAATGAATAATCTGTGGATTAGATTCAGTTAGAAAAGTAATGGATCAGAAAGTCCGAAATAAGAGTTGTTTCTGATATGCTTTATAGTGTACTCTGACCTTTGTGTCAATATCACACCTTTCCCAAACATAGTAAAGCCTCTGTCTTTGTGTGGATCAAGGGAAATTCTAGATTGTTGCACCAGACTGTACTGTAGGGACCATATGATATGGATGTGCAACAATTTTTTAAATTTACTAGGGAAATTATGAATAATATGAATATTTGTGGAGTTCTCCATCTCTTCTCATTAGACAGATGATCTAAGTGAGCAAATAGCACATTCTCTCAAGTGATACTCTGGGGGAATGGGCAATGAACTCAGACACTCAAGAGAGCTCTGATGATATTACATTTCTGTCTTCCTTATCTCTTCCTCTGGTGTGAGCCTCTTATATTTTAATGTTTACATTACATTCCTTAATAAGACACAATCATCACATAGAAACCAAAGTATACTGGGGATGTCAAAAAAGATTTGGAAGGTTCAGATTTTTTCCACACTCTGTTTCTCAGAGCAGTTATTAATGTTTGGCAGCAGAGGATGAAAGTCTCTCAACCATGCTGGAAACTATTTGGAATTAAAAAATGACATAAATGAAATAAAGAAAAAGCACATAGGCATTCAAGGATCAAGGTGTGTATGTGTGCCCATTTGTGTATGTGTATATGTGTGTATGTGCATGTACTGTGTGTGTGCATGTATATCAAAAAATCTTTAGTACTTTCAAACCTAAACTGAGGATATTTTATATATGGCTTTAGAATCATTGATAATTTCTGCATTTCTAAGCCACATTTTGAAAGCTATGATTTAGACAAATTAAAAGCTCATTTAGGAAGGAATGATGCAGAAAATGACTTGTGTACACTTGCCAGAAAACAGGCTATTTCCGTATTCCAGGTGTAAGATGATGAGCTACAGATCTAAGGTGGTGGGTGATACAACATAAATAAAATGACACATTTGACGATGCTCAGAGGGAGGGATTGACATGACATGATTGCCCTATAGATAAACAACTGACAAAAGAATGATCTGTATTAAAAATAACCCTAAGGATAGCAAGCTGTGCATAAAAGGTTTGATTTCTGAAAGCACAGTTTTGTTAGTTTCCCTAAAGCAGATGACCATTTGAAACAGGTGGCTTTGATATAGTAAATATAGCTTCAGGATATAACCATTCTTTTGAACAGATATTACTAATGAGTATATTCGTGGTCAAAATTTTGGCACATAAAGGACCTACTGAATAGTGAATAATAGTAAGCAATCAAGAAAAATATGCCTATGCTGACATTTATTTCATTGAAAAGAGATAGGGAAGAGAAAATAAAGAAAATGAATCAATATCTAGAAAGACTACAATTGGCTGGGAAAACATACAGTATTATGGAAGCCTACAAGCACTAGAAAATGAGAGTTTGAATACTTGGGTGAAGTTTAATATTGAGAGAAGATGATCACTGTACCAAGTCTAGCAGCACAACATAGCCCTGTCTAGTAAAAACAGTCATAGCATGATAAGCCAATGTTAACATTCCAGCAAAGAAGCTTAGAAAAGCAATAGAAAACTCTAAGGATAGGAAGTTCCAGTTGTTAAAATGCTGTATAGTTTAGGCATTAGCTAATACTTTTAATTATGTTTTTAAGTTGTTTTGCAAATTTACCATTTCTAAACAGACACACAGACACGTATACACATCCAGGGCAAGATGGTAGAGTGTAGAGGGTGAATTTGAAAGGAATTAGGGGAAATGATGGATGTAATATGTTAAATAAATTGTGATCACTATCATAAAATTAATGAAACTGTATATAGACAAATGAATATTTCTCTTATTTACATTTTGATCCAAGATATACTTTGTTATTTGCAGTTCCAGTGCTATTGACTCTGAGCTACATGTTGAGATGTTGCAATCTATCTTTCCATGTAAGTGTCTATGAGCCTATTGAGAACCTATATATTCTTCTAAATGTAACCCTCCCAACATTTTCCCATTTTTCTATATTGTGTTTACAATTGGTTTCACAATGATATCTGAACTACTGCCTGTACCAACTGTTTAATTATTCCATTTCAGCTGTATAACAAAGCTTTACACCACAACCAATGAGTCATGACCACCACCAACAGTTCCAAAATTTTGAGTTCTATGTTTCTTTTGGTTTTGTCATTTTTTAGTGATATATCCCATAGAGAAAGCCCAAAATATTATATCAAAAGTTACTTTAGCCTGAAAACATACATGCAAATATACAAAATGAAATTATATATAATTATATATAACAAATTTACACAGATATCAATAAGTATAATGTGTGCGTGCATGTATGTATTTAGAAATATCCATGTATATTATATAGCAGCAATTAAAGTAAAGAGGACATGAATTTGAAAGAGAATAAGGCATGTACATGGAAGTGTTTGAGGGAAGAAATAGAAGTAGAAAATAATGCAAGGATATATTTAAAATATTTTACAAAGTTATTTACAAGCTATTTTCCCTGAAATATGATTTTGGTATTCTTTGTTAGCCCATTTCTATACTCTATTTGTTTTCATGAAATCTGGACTTGGTCCCACAACATAACTCAGTGCGCATGTCATTCAGTGCTAACCTGATGATCTTGAGTTCAGTTTGCCATGTAGAGATACAAGGACAAAAATGACTCTACACAGTTGTCCTCTTAAACTCACAGACCCTTCTTGTCTTGTATACACCTACTCTTATGTGTGTACACATCATACATGTGTATGCAGATATTGCTTTTAATTTGTAATAGAAGAAAATCATATATTTATATTGTTTAACTTGCAAAACAGTTAATATTAAAATCTTTATTCATTTTCTGTCCTTACAGTGTTATTTATACTTTTAATGAATGTCACTTTTCTCATGTAATAAAAATAGGTTTTAGGTATCACCAATCATAAATGAATTTAAAACAGTGGTATAATATGTATTTATGTTATTTATTTTCAAATATAATTTATCATTCAACTTATCTCATCTGTATTTAAAAAAGGCTTTTGATTCTATTTTACATCTTCATCATATTCCTTTTCCATATACCTACTATTTTAAAACTTCAAATAAACTAGTCAATTTTTTGTTGTTGTACATCTTATCAATAACATATTTAAAATGTTACACATTATTTGTTAGCATACTAATACTTTTTCAATTTCAATTCTAAGATTAAATTAACATTAAAAAGATTTTAATCATTGTTCTTTTTTTTAAAATCATGATATAAAAATATCCCCTTCCCTTTCTTCCTTATAAATGCTCCAGTTTAATATCCCTTTTAAATTTTCAAATTTATTTTCACTTTTTTCATTAATTGCTGTTACATCGAATATATATTTCTAAATACATGGGCACTCACTCATTCTTAAATATATAAATAGAACTGCTCATTCTGCTGGATGTTACTTGCATGTATATTTTCAGAGATAAGCATTTGGTGTTGGATATTGAGTTGGTGTGCTCTTCACTGGGTAAGAACATCTCTTCCACTCTAACACTTCCTTAACTGACTGTAGTTCTTTGTTTAAGTGTGGCCCCTTAGGCTTTTCCATGTTCACTCTAGCATGTCTGTTTCGGTTGTACTTGTTCAGATATGCATAGGTATTCATGGTGCTGGTGCTTTATTGGTGTAGCTTCTGGCATTCCTAGAACAATCTCATAATAAGCTTTGATTCTCTGTCTCTTACACTCTGTTCTATAATGATGCCTAAGACTTAGAAGGTGCAGTTTGTTTGAAGATGAAAAATACAATTCTGAATTTTGGTTGACTGTTGTTTCCTGTAATAGTTTTCATTTTGTGCAAATAATTCTTTGGTAATGTGTGCACATTTATCTGTAGATATAATAACAAAGTTATAGAATGTATTTAGGGATTATGCTGGTTTGATAAAGTAGCAACTGTTGGTTCTCATCCAGGATCTGTGACTTCCTTAGCATTGGTAGTAGCAAATTTATCTGGTATTAGGCAAGGTTTCCCTCTTGTTGATAGATTGCTACGAGCTATTGATTACTGTCATGTTATTTATGCTGCAAACGTTCTTTTAAAATTATTATAGCATGCTTTAATCCATTTAGACTTGAGTTTTGTGCATGGTGATAGACAAGGATCGATTTTCATTCTCCTACAGGTTGACATCCAATTATGCCAGCACCATTTGTTAAAGATGCTTTCATTCTTCCATCTTATACTTTTAGCTTCTTTGTCAAATATTAGGTGTTCATTGGGAGCTCATCAAATCCAGCTGGACCAAGACTGAATGAGCAAATGACCTAACTGGACTCTATGAATGTGACTGCCAGTGGGGACTGACTGAGAAGCCAACAATAATGGCACTGGGACCTATCTCTTCTGCATGTATTGACTATTTGGGAACCTATTCTATATGAATGCACATCTTCTTAGACTGAGATGGAGGGGGGAGAGCCTAGGGCTTCCCATAGGACAGGGTATCCTGCACCATCTTAAGGAAGCAGGGGGAGGGCGGTGGGGTAGTGGGGGAGTGGGAGGGCCGGGAACAAGGGGAGTAAATGTAAATTTTGCTGTTAACAATAAAATAAATAAATAAATAAAAATTATTATAGCATGCTTGTCATCACTGTGGTTCAAAGAAATCATAGCTGGGTAGCATTTATTGTTGAACTGTCTTTTTGAAGTTTTGATGGTAGAACCTGAAAAAGCAGTACTCCAGAACGGGTAACCCGATCTAGGAAAGAAACACCATTCAAGGTGAAGTATCTGACATTCCAAACCATTAAATAAAGTTACCAAACATCTTTGAATCCTGGATTCACCCATTCTCATCTAATCTCTTTTGTGATAACCAGCTTTGAGGACACCCAGATTTTTTTGTTAGCAAAGGTGGGTATGTTGCCTTCCTGCTCAGAACCTGTCTTCTATATAAATTTCTATGTGGTCTGTTAGCAGGTAATTTTGTGGGACTGACTCTATGTAAATTTGACTGTTAAAACAAATAGTGAATGCCATTCATGGTATGGGGAATAGAGCAAGGTCATTCCATTGCCTGTGTAGAAGCCACACTATTGAGGTGTTTTGGGAACAAATTCAAGTTTGAAGGAAAGAATCACGGTTTCACAAGTTTTTCAAAGATATAACAGTGACTTTTCCAAAAGGCAAGTGTTCCCTCAGCTCTGCAAAATGTGTTGCTTCATATGGACATATATGTATACACTTCCTGTGGCTTTGCCTATTAGTCTGTCAGTTGTGCATTCGCTGTATAGACTTTTATTGAACTTTTTTAAAGTTTACTTTGTTTTGATTATCCTGGTCCTGAGTAAATACAGAGACAGATATATCAAGAATATTTCATAGCCTCATAAAGAGACCTCTGACTTCTTTGTGTATGTCACAAAGTCTAAGACATGAGGAGGACTTTCAAGTAGATAGGGATATCTCCCTAAAAGTAGGAGGGGTAGTATGTTCAGGACTTTCCTCAGTAAACTTAGAAGCAGCAGTCCATGGAGAAGGCATAAATGATTCTTCAGAAATTTGCATCAATTCAATATCACTAAATTATACAAATATTAAAAAAAAACCCAAGTATGTAACTGGTAGAGGTCAAAACCCAAGGTGGCATGGAGACCATCATGGTACTCATCTTTGTTAGATCTTTGGCAAGCAGCTGTGCTGGCTATATGACTTTTTGCACTCCCACCAAATTTGGTTGTGTCATTACCCCTTAATGCCTCTTCCTCCTTTTCAAAAATCATTACCCCTCTGGGCATAGGATCTCATTGATTATTTGCATAACATCTTATCTCCAAATGCAGGCAAATGAAAGTAAGAACCATTTAGGGAAGAATTCAACATGTTAACTAATTATGACTAAAGTTAGCATACTAATATGATTTATTAGGATGATGTAAACATTGTCAGTTTCTTTAAAAATTCTTGTCTTTTCTAACTTCAGCTGCTTAATGTTCAGTAATAAAAGTTGGTCACTTTCAGAGAACATTCACTTTGAGTTTCTGAGTTTAGGAAGAAAATTTTGAACATAATTCTTTTTTGTGTATTTAGAGATGGTAAAAGCCTATTGCTTTGTATTGGAAATATTTATGTCATAAAATTCTTGACAAGAGGCAAGAAAATGTGACATGCTGTCTTACTTTAAGGGAAGAAAATCATTTGTGTTAAGAAAACATGGTCAAAGTGATTAGAAGCAATTAAATTTTATAGAACTTAAAAACTGAGATTTAAACTCAGTGGTAGTTATAATGCCTTAAAGGTTAAATTATTTATAATCAATACTAGTATTAAACTTGTAAAATTGTTCTGCATTTTTCAAAGGGGGAAAAATGCAGTTTACAGAAAATACAATTTAATAATTATGTTCTAATGCTGACATTTTAAATAACAACACAAAACACGAACCACAGCATTTTTGTGTGATTCTGATCCTTGTTTTTTTCAGGAAAACAACTTCAGAGTTAGCTTTCTCCAAGTGCCATCTCAGCTTTATTCTGTCAAGTTTTTGTTCTGTCACCTCTTTCCAGGCAAAAATCCTGCCTATAGTTGTTTATTTATTTTTTCTTGTTTCACCTTAAATAAAGTTTCTACCTTCTGCTATCATTTCGACAACACTCTACTTTCATTTTTCATGATGCTACTTGTGTTTCAATAGAACATCTGATACTTATGAAAAAGAGGGAGCACAATAGCATATTGAGGTGTTTTAATGAAACAATCACACAGTGTTGGCACAGAGAAGTCGGTGGGGTATGGAAAAAGAAATGAAGAAGTGAGAATATGCTAGAGATTTGATAAAATCATTATATACATATATGATTTGATCAATAAAAAATAGAAAAAAATGCTTAAAAACAAAAGAGGCTACATGGAAAATCTTCATTGTTGGGGAGTCATGAACATGACCCTAGATGCCACACTCTTGCAAGGTAGTTTCTCATGCCTGGTACTGAGGTATTGTTAGTCTATAGCTATCATGTGGAATATTTAAGTGTACGTGCCTTAATTTCCTTTAGGACACACACACACACACACACACACTAACAACAAAACACAAAGAAATGCTGGTGGGTACCTTTTGCTGAAGATGCACCACAATTATGACATAAGATACATGACCCAAATAATTTGTACTGAATCTGAAATGATAGCCTCTTTCCTACTTCCTAGATTCCATGTGTAAAAAATACTTTACAAGCTTCCATGAGAATTAAACAATTAACTAGTCCTCTCAAGTTTTCACACCAATAAACAATGTCAATTACCAGCATGGCAGGTATGCACAAAAGTGGAAGAACTGGTCTTCACATTCACTGCCAATAAACAGCTGTCTAATTAGATTTAAGGTCCACTTAACAGGAAAGAAACAAAATAATACTGGAAGCCTACCAGCTTCCTGGGGTTAGTGAGGTCAAGAACCTTAACAATGAATCTACCATTGACACTTACTAGAGCAACATAATTCTTTAATACACTTAGATCTTAACCTAATAGTCATACTGAAGCACAACTACCTCTTCTAAGAATCCTCTGTTTAGAGCAAATGGAAACCAGCCCAGAAAACTACAACTGGACACAACACAGACTACAAAGGATCATAGAAATTCCAGCCTAGTCTTGTTCAAGTAATAACAAGTACTGTGAACTCATACTTGAAGTACCAAATATTCCCTCATTAGCTATTTATTATATCACATTTCTCCAAGAGGCTTGTTAACACCCCCAAAAGATAAGTGATTAAAGCAAATGTAATTTAGAAAACATATAAATTTTAGAGATAAAACACACTATATATGAAAGGGACAATGGGAAATTCTCCAAAATTAACACTCTTTTTTAACATAAAGATTATTATCACTCATTAAAAATTAACAGATAATTAATTTAGACAAAACTTTTTGTTAACAAACTAAAATAACTTCATGGAAAGAGTGTCAAAATTACTAATCACCTCAAAAATTATTAATTAATGTAACATATCATTTAAAAGCTACTAGATTGTTTAGAATAAAAATTTAAAAGTATGACATTATCATTTGCTTAAGGGAATTTAGACCACTAAGGCTGGTTATGTATTACATCCAAAATGTCACATAGTCATGTTGAAAAACAGTTTGACATTTCCTTGCAAAGAGAAACAAATAGTTACCATATGGACTAACAATTTTCCTTCTAGGTATTATATCAAGAGATGTGAATTCATGTACTCATAAGAACTGGCACACAAATGCTCATAGCAGCTTTATCCATAATAACAAAAATTAGAAAACAACCAAATTGCCCATCAAATGCTGAACACAAATATTATATCATACAAGTGGATAATCTCATCATCTAAAACTGTAGCGGATTTTTGAAGCATTATTTTTAATACATTAAATATATATATATATATATATATATATATATATATATATATATATATCCTGGCTACTTTAGTTATATAACATTATAAATATCAAGTTAAATAGGGAAGAAAATGGTGTTTATTTGGGGAAAGCTGCTGAGAGATCAGGATAGCTTGGGATATAGTGCCAGGCCCTAATTTTCAATGTTAATTTGAATCTCATGAGACCACCTAATGTGAGTGCTGTCATAAACAATGCTTTAAGTGAATAACACAATTTAATTTGTGATTGCAAAGTTGTATCAATCACTACAATGCATTAATTTTATTAGCTGAGAAACTGACATTTTATTAATTACATTTCCTTCAGTTGGTGTTATTTTCATTTTAGGTCTTAATACTTGTGAATAGTGCTCCAAAACCAAAACACAAAACAAAAGTGAGAAGACTCATTGTTAGGAGGAAGGAAGATAGAAAGAGTAATGTGATGAGATTAAAATAAAGAATTTTGATATATGTGTGCAGATATTAAACTGTCATCTTCTGTCACATGAAATTTGACTCACAATATCCACTGCCTGCAAGATTCGCTGTGGTAAAGTTAATGCAGAAATTATGAGATTGGCCAGCCAATGACTGGTCCATCTTGAGATCCATATCAGGAGAGGGAGCCCATCTCTGACACTGCCTGGAGGGTCAGAATGCAGAGTCTAGACATCACAGAGGCATATGATAGACTCAAACATGAATGGCATAACAGAAAACAAATCAATGAAATGATTCTTAATAATATTCTGCTAGACTCTTAGATTGCTGACTAACCCAGTTGCCACCAGAGAGGCTTCATCCAACAGCATTTGAAAATAGATGCGGACACACCCAGTTAAATCATAGGCAGAAATCAGAGGATCCTGGGCAACGGCGGAGGAAGGATTGCGAGAGAAAGATCATGAACAAAAAAGCCACAGAATCAACTACCCTGGGCTCATAAGAGGACATAACGACTGAATAGTCAACCAGGGAGTGTGCATTGGGCAGACCTAGTCCTTTTGCCGATATGCACATAGTTTAGTTTTCTTGTGAGTTTCCTAATAATGGGAGCAAAAGCCATTTCTGACTCGGTTAACTAATTTGAAATCCATTTCCTCCTCCTGAGTTGCCTTGTCCAGCCTCAACAGGAGAGGAAGAGTCTAGTCTTACTGCAGCTTGACATGGCATGTCTGACTCAGATATATGGTAGGTGCCTGTTCTTCTCTGAAGAGAAAGGAGAAAGAGTGGGGGGAAGGAAATTTTGGAGGGAGAGATTGGGAGGAGAAAAGGGACAGAGGGGAAATTATGAGCTGGAAAATATTGAATTAATTAATAATTAATAATAACTTATTATTAGGAGTAAGAAAAATTTTAAAGAAGAAAATAAGGCAATTTATGGCTGGCAAGAGAAAGCACAAAAATGATCAAGGGACTCTTGCATATGGAAGAATAAAACAGAGACTCTCTACACGAACTAAACTTAAAAACAGGAATTGCTAAACAAATTGAAATCTCAGATGGAATTCAGCATCTCTAACACTGTAATCCAATAATTCGCCAATACTCAAAGGAGAGAGGTCAAAAGAGCAAAAGTTATTCGACCATACAGAAAAGCAACCTATAGAAAAATGCTTAAATTTTCTGGGTATTGCATTTTATAGGAATAAAAGGACAATGTTGTTAACTTCTTTACCATAAATACAATTCTATAATATAATACTGAATATCAAAATTTCAACATGAATCTGTGTTTGTGATTTTTTAGACTGTTTAACAAAAGCAATTATTTTAGATCAAAACTCACTAATCAGCCAGGAAATGCATCTTTTTTTTTCGTCTTTTTATTTATTTATTTTTTTATTGTTAAAAGCAAAATTTACATTTACTCCCCTTGTTCCCGGCCCTCCCACTCCCCCACTACCCCACCGCCCTCCCCCTGCTTCCTTAAGATGGTGCAGGATACCCTGTCCTATGGGAAGCCCTAGGCTCTCCCCGCTCCATCTCAGTCTAAGAAGATGTGCATTCATATAGAATAGGTTCCCAAATAGTCAATACATGCAGAAGAGATAGGTCCCAGTGCCATCATCGTTGGCCTCTCAGTCAGTCCCCACTGGCAGTCACATTCATAGAGTCCAGTTAGGTCATTTGCTCATTCAGTCTTGGTCCAGCTGGATTTGATGAGCTCCCAATAGATCGACCACACTGTCTCTGTTGGTGGGCCAGACCCTCATGGTCCTGACTTCCTTTCTCATTTTCTCCCTCCTTCTGCTCTTCCACTGGACCTTGGTAGCTCGATCCCTTGTTCTGATGTGAATGTGGGTCTCTGGCTCTATCTCCATTCATCATGCAAAATTTCTATGGTGACGATTACGATATTCAACAAAGTAACAATGGGACAAGTTCAGTTCAGGCACCCACTCCTCTGCTGCCCAAGTACCTAGCTGGGACCTCCCTATGAATGCCTGGGATCCCCTCAAGAGACAGGTCCCTTGTAAATCTTAAAAAGACTCCCGTTAATGTAGATATCTTATTCCCTTCCCCAATAACCATCCTTCCTGCATCTCCACCCTCCCCCAACCCAGGCTCTCCGCGGTTCTTGCATCTTTATTTGAATTTTTACTTTCATGTGATGTGATCATCTACCATGGAATATTTGAAATTTGTTCTTGAAATATAAACAAAAACCCCTGAATCATTCAAATATTTTTATGTCAGTGTTTTAGTATTCATAAATTGAATAAGTGATGCTTCATACAAAGCATGTGAAAGGCACCTTCTGCATAAAGATCCCAAATACTGTTTTAAATTGTATTATTTGAAGACTGTAAATGAAACTATCAAATCTATATTTTTTGGATCATTTGACACTTAACTATGTTAAGAGTGATTCTCAGTTGTAGAGAATGTCTTGGATATCACACATGCTAATAGAAACATTGTCTAACGAGGAAATTGAAATTGCAAGTAAAGGAGAGAAATGCAACATTATTCAGATATAATACTAGTAATTGTGAATTTTATAATTTCTGATAAATGCATTGTATCAGGAACATACATATAGGTTGAACACGAAGGTATTGATACCATCAAATCAAAACATTTAAAATGTAAACATGATATTGACTATTGAAAATTGTGATTGATTATCACTCAATAGTCAGATGAGATGAGATGGCTCAAACCTACAACCCACATACTTGGGAGGTACTAGAATAAGGATTAGTATAAGTTCATGTAAGTGCAGTTTAAATAGCTGTTCCTAAGCCATCCTTTACTATAGAAGAAAACTCTGCTCCATGCAACAATAACTAAACTAAGAGCTCACAGAGATCTGCCTGCCTCTGTCTCAAGTGCTGGGATTAAGGGCAAGCACCACCACTGCCTGACTCAAAACAAATATTCTTAAGGTCTCATCTAACTCCCATTGAACTACTTTATAATTTAGCGTTCTGTAATAATAACATATATATATGTGTGTCATTAAATTAATTTAAGCTTGTATATAATAGTATAAAAACACATGCAAGCTGTTTCATATTATCATTTTTCATATGACTTTTCTAGGTACCATTTTTCTTTCCACTGTACACTTTTGGGAAGAAGCATTTATAATAAAGTATTTTCCATCAGATTATAATACCCCTTGAAATGGACTACAATTCAATTTCTTCTTTTGTTTCTTAAACTTGTTTACAGTGCTTTGAAATTAAAGCAAGCCATACAAGTAAAATACACATGCCATTAAAAATAAATGTAAATCAATTTTCTTTGATAAATCAAAAGAAACTTCAAACATTCTACCACTTAACAGTAATGATATTGTCATATAGAAGTTAGTATTAGAATAAAATCTCTTTAAAACAAAATTCAGTAAGGTTTCTAGAATGGTACATGTGTCAAAAATCTGAATTTTGAGCCAGTAACATGACTTAGAAGCTGTAGCGAATATTTACATTTCTTAAAGATATTGGTATGTTGTTTATAGTCATAAAAATATTCAGCAACATTTAGTGAAGGAAAATAGCATAGTTTAATTCATTTAAAATATTAAAACATGTGTTATGATCAATACATATGCATATTTGTATGCTCGTGTATTATGTGTGTGAGCATATGTGTGTATGTGCTCATTTCTACACATGTCTGTGCTTATGTATCATGCATGTATATGTGTGTGTATCTTTTTTTGTCTTTGTTGAAGCATGCTTATGGAAGTTAGAAAGGCACTAGAGATTTAGTTCTTTCATTTCACCATCAGTTCCAGGGTTAATATGCATGTTATCAGGCTTGCACAAAAACTGATATTTACATTAAATCCTAGTTTTCTATCCATAATTTTATTCCTACAAGGAAAACTGTAATGTTGATTAAAAAATAAACACAGTTGTTCTGGCACACAAAGTTAACATTCAAACAGTTTTTTTATATTCATTGATGTTCTCTACACTCTCACATACTTACAACTAACAGTTAATTTTGAATTGTATATTGGAAATATATGTATTCTCTCATGTTGTTAAAGAAAGTAACATATCTATCTATAAACTTAATTATGCCTGTTAAAATTTTTAAAGGGTCTTCAGTAATGCTTCAGAGCTTAAGAGCACTTGCTGCTCTTGCAGATACCTCAGGATAGACTCCAAGCAACCACATCTTCACTCACAACTGTCTGTAATTCTCAGTTTAGGGACTCCAAAAACTCTTAAAGCCCTTGTGGACAGCCAAAAAGCTAATGGTGCATAGACACAAACGCAGTCAAAACATGCTCAAACACAAAAGAAATAAACATTCTGAGAAATAACTTAGGTATTATGTATATTTTATTAAAGTTATGTTTAAATTTTCCACTGATAAGCTAGTAAAGTTTAAGTTTATATGAACTATCTAATATTTATGGACGTAGCTTGATAATCACAAGATATTTTTCCTCCCCCACTATTGTAAATTAGGACCATATTAAAAAATTCTTTCTAAGATTGCAAAACTTTAAATCCATGAGGAAAATTGTTTGATTCAAATGGAAAGAATGATGATAATTCACAGAACTTAGTTTTCATGTCTCACTTTTAATGCATATCAAGGATATCCATGATCCAGTAGCAATAGAAACATTAGTAAAGGCCTTGAATAAAAGCAGCAGTAGCAACCAAAGCAAAACAAAAAGCAAAGCAAAAAGAATAAAAAAAACCAAAACTGTGATAACCACTGAATACTCTGGCTCCCAATGCTTGGATTGGGAATGACTTTTTAATAAGAAATGAAAGGACATGTCTATGATGACAGTTATGATAGTCATCATCTGATCATAGGGAGAGGCCAGTTTAGACATCCTCTCCACTGTTGCCTAGAGTCTTAGCTGGGGTCATTCTTGAGGATTCCTGAGAATATCCCTAGTGCTATGCTTCTCAATAACCCTTGAATGGCTCTGCAAACAAGTTATCTCTTTTCTGTCTCTCCCTCACTGTGTTGAACATCCCATTCCATCATATTATCTTTCTCCCTCCCATTCTCCCTTTCTCTTCTCCTTCCATTCTCCCTCTCCTTCTTGACTAATTTCTTCAGCAGATCTTGTCTGTTTCCCCTCCCAGGGGAACCCATGTCTGGCTCTCTGAAGGTTCTCCTTGTAACCAGGTGGTGTGGGAGAATTGTTTATATTCTGTCAATCATGTTTTAAATAAACACTGATTGGCCATCAGCCAGGCAGGAAGTATTGGTGGGTCAACTGGACAGGAAGTAGAGGCTGGGTGATGAGAACAGGAGAATGCTGGGAAGGAGGAAGCCCATTCCTCCACAGTCTTGCCCTGACCACAAAGGAACAGGATGTGACCTGCCCCGCTGAGAAAGGTACTGAGCCATGTGGCTAACATAGATAATAATAATGGGCTATGTAAGTTATAAGAGCTAATACAATGTCTGAGCTAATGGCCAATCAATTTAACATTAATATAGACTTCTCTGTGTGATTTCTTTGGGACCTAAATGGCTGTTGGAACTGGGCAGGACAGAAACTCCAACAAGCAGGCTCTCATGTTACAACCAAACTTTTGGGATTGTTATCTATAGCTTTACATCTAATATCCATTTATGAGTGAGTGCATAACATGTTTGTCCATCTGGGTCTGGGTTAACTCTTCATTCAGGATGTTTTTCCTTTCTATTATGAACAATGTTGCTATGAACACAGTTGAGCAAATGTCCTTGTGATACAAGTATACATCTTTTGGGTATATGTTCAAGAGTAGTTTTGCTGCATCCTGAGGGAGATCAATTCCCAATTTTCTGAGAAACTACAATACTGATTTTCAAAGAGGTTTTACAAGTTTGCACCCCCACCAGCAATGGTGGAGTATTTCCCTTACTCCACATCATCTGCAGAATAAGCTATTATTGGTGTATTTCATCTTATCCATTCTGACATGTGTGAGATGGTACTTCAGAGTTTAGATTTGCATTTTTATGATGGCTAAGGATGTTTGGTGTAGGAGGGTCCTTCTGTATTTCTGTGCTTTCATTGGTTAAATAAACAGACTGCCTGGCCTGTAGGATAGGGCAGCCCTTAGGTGGGCGGAGTAGAGAGAACAGAAGGCAGTGAGAGAAAAGGCACGGGACAGAATCCATGATGCTCCTACCTGAGATGGACGTAGATTAGACTCATGCTGGTAAGTCATGACTTTTGGTGATACACAGATTACTAAATATGGGTTAAAGCAGGATGTTAGAGTTAGCTATTAAGAGGCTAGAGATAATGGGTCAGACAGTAATTTAATTAATACAATTTTCGTGTGGTTACTTCAAATGTAAGCTAGCTCAGTGGCCGGGAGCCGGGTGGGATGGTGGAACAAAAGGCCCATGCTCCTCTCAGGTGCTGGAAACATAGCCTGCACCTCGTACTACAGATGGTGGGAAACTCCTAAAGCATCTTTTGGCCATTTAAAATTCTTCTTTTCAGAATTCTCTGTTTAGATCTGTTTGCCATTCTTATGATTGGATTATTTGGTAATTTGATGTCTACTTTCTGGAGCTCTTTATATATATTAGAGTTCAGTCATATAGGTCTGATGTGGAGTTAGTGAAGATCTTTTCCTATTCAGTAGGCTGCCTTTTTTTGTCTAAGTGACAGTGCCCTTTGCCTTATAGAAACTTCTCACTTTCAGGAGACCAAATTAATGAATTGTTACTCTCAGTGTCTGTGATACTGATGTTTTATATATATAGGAAGTAGTCTCCTTTGCCCATGCATTTAAGTCTATTTGCCAAATTCTCTTTAATAAAGTGCAGTGTGGCTAGATTTATGTTGAGGTCCTTGTTCCATTTGGATTTAAGTTTTGTACATGAGGATAGACATAAATCTATTTGTATTCTTTTACATGTTGACATCCAGTTATACCAACACCATTTGTTGAAGATGCTTTCTTTATTCCACTGTATAATTTTAGCTTCTTTGTCAAAAATCAGGTATTCATAGTGTGGATCAATATCAGTATTTTCAATTAGATTCTATTAGTCCATTTGTCTGTTTTTGCACCAATACCAATCTGTTTTCATTACTGTAGCTCTATGATAGATTTAGTGTCAGTAATGCTGATGCCTATGGGGTTTCTTTATTTTAGAGGTTAATTGTCATCATAGCACCTTCAACCTGCAACAGATGGAAGCAGATTACAGAGATCAACAACAAAACACTGGACTGAGCTGCCTGAGACTAGACCAAGATTGGGAAAAACAATAATATGAGCAAAAGGGTGAAGACTCTGATGGTGATAGGCACAGAAACAGTTGACCTGAGCTAGTGAGAGCTCACTGACTCTGGACTGATGATGAGGGATCCCCTCTGTATGCTGTGAATATCATTGATTAATAAAGAACTGCCTTGAGCCTATGGCAGGGCAGACAGAACTAGATGTGGAAAGGTAGGCTGAATGCTGAGAAAAAGAGGGCAGAGTCAGGGAGAAGCCATGTAGCCCAGCCTGAGACAGATGGCAGAAATTTATCAGGTAAGCCACATTAATCTGGTACACAGATTAATGGAGATGGGTTAAATTAATATGTAAGAGTTAGCCAAGAAGATGATAGAGCTAATGGGGCAAGCAGTGGTTTAATTAATACAGTTTCTGTGTGATTATTTTGAGGCTGAGCAGCCAGGAACCAACAAGCGGTCTCCTTACAACAGATTGGCAGCTGGTGAACCTACATAGGATTAAATTAGTTGTGAGGCTTGGACTGTCTGTGGGGTCACTGGCAATGGGACCACAATTTATCCTTAGTGTTTGAACTGACTCTAGGGGCACATTCTTTTTGGAGAGCTATCTTGTTCAGCCTAGATATAGTGGAAAGGGCCTTGGTCTTGCCTTGAACTAAAGTGTAAGACTTCATTGACTCCCCATGAGAAGCCTTACCCTTTCTGAGGAGTGGGTAAGTGGGTGAGAGGGGAAAATGGGGGAAGTGGGAGGAAGGGAAGAAATTGGAACCAGGATAGCTATGTATAATGAAAAAAATATTTAGTAAGAAGATCTAATTTTAAAAAGGAAAATAATGCAGAAACAAACAGAAAAGAAATAAAAACCAACAGAAAAGGACATATGTTGAAGTTTATTAAGATATACTCATTAGGCTGCAGGATGTGGGAGAAGTTAAAATCATTCTGAGAGTCTCAAAGCAGAGAAAATGAGTAAAAAATTCTATCCAACACTCCTTCATTGAAAGACTCCATAATCTAAGGTGATGTGATGGAATTGAGCCTCTGACAGAGTGTAACATGACCAATTGGGTTCACTCTTCGTTATCATTAGTGGAAATCCTTTGAGAAATGGAGACTGGAAGACAACAAAAGAAAGACATGCATTGCTAAAATATTTGCATGTGAGATTGTGTCTTAGTTGATGTTCTAGTGCTGTGAAGAGACACCATGAGCCCAGCAACTCTTATAAAGGATAGCATTTAACCAGCACTGGTTTACGGTTCAGAGGTTTAGTTCATTGTCATGGTGGTAAGTGTTTTAATGTTGTAATTGGGGGAGAGTTGTGGGTTGTGTTCCCAGCGCCTGGCTCCCAAGCCCCCAGCTGCTGGCCCGCTCAGCCGCTGGCCCCCTGCACCCAAAATAACCACATGAGACCTGTATTAATTTAAATACTGCCTTGCCCATTATCTCTAGCCTCTTCCTGGCTAGCGCTCACCTCATAAACTAACCCATTATAAAAGTCTGTATGTCACCACGAGGTGGGTGACTTACTGGACGGATCTATGGTACTTCCATCTGCAGCGGGAGCTTCATGGAAACTGGCTCTGACCTAGTCTTCCCAGCGTCCTCTTTTCTTTTCCCCGCCTATCTAAGTCCTGCCCCATCAAATGGCCCAGGCAGCTTTTTTATTTAACCAATCAAAGCACAGAAATACAAATGAACCCTCCTCCAAATACACAGGCAGACATAGTGCTGGAGAGGTAGCTGAGAGTTCTGCATTTGGACTAGCAGGCAATAGGAAGAGAGGGAGAGAGCCACTGATCCTACTTCAACTTCTGAAACCTTAAAGCTTACCCTCAGTGACATACTTCCTCCAATAAAGCCACACATACATCAACATGGTTACATCTCCATAGTGCTATCCCATGGGACTATGGGGCCCATTTTCATTCAAACCACTACATTCTACTTTCTGGTCTCATAGGCTTATTACCATATCAGAATGAAAATTTTCATTCAGTTAATTCCAAGGTTCCCATTCATAGTTTCTCACAGTCTGAACTCTCTTTAATGGTAAGAAGTTCAAAATTTCTTTTGTGACTCATAGCAGTCCCTGTAATACCCTACAAACTCAAAATTAAAAAGCAGATCACATAATTCAAACATACAATGACACAGGTATTCTATTCTAAAAGGAAGGAAAAGAAGCAAAATGTGGAAATACTGTACCAAAAGATGACTTAAAACCAACTTGGCAAACTTAAAACTTTACATTTCCATATCTGCTATCAAAGCAATCTTCAGATTTTCAACTCCATTCGGTGTTGTTGAGAATAATACAATTCTTTTGTTTGGGATGGTTGGTTATACTCCTTGTTTTTATTAGAAGGTATACCATGGCCTTGGCATCTTTGACATTTTGGGATTTCCAAGACAATTCAGACTTCAACTTTACAACTTTATGCATTAGCTTCTCTGGGACTGCATACATAACACTCCTGTCATATACCTGACCTCCATGGCTTACTTTTCTTAGTCATGGAGGGAGATTATACATCTGCATAATTGTGGCACTAATAATAAAGAAACACAATCAATACTAGAGATACAGTCTCCACAGCTGTTTATCCATAAGTCTACAAGTTTTATACAAGGTCAGAGTGCAGCCCATTCTTCAGCTAAATATCAAAAGAATGGTCACTAGGAGACATACTGATATTCTTCCCTCTGAAATTAATACAATCCCCACAGTTCCAATTACCTGTATCAATAATAGCTTCCATTCTTATTATTCAACTGCTTTCCTAATTAAATTTCCCAAAGTCTACATTCCTCAAACAAAAGCACAGTTGGGCCTATCACAGCAAAATGCTGTTAATAATTTCTCTCTTAGTTAATGTCCTATTGCTTTGAAGAGACATCATGATCACAATTTTTACAAAAGAAAGCACCTAATTGGGGTTGGATTACACATTTCAGAGGTGCAGTCCATTCTAGCCATGATGAGAAGTATGTCACCACACAGGAAGATATGGCTCTGTAGCTGTAGCTGAGAGTTCTACATTAGTGTCAACAGGCACCAAGAAGTGAATGAGAGTGTCACTGTTCTTGGCTTGTGCTTACAACATGCAACCAGTGACTCCCTTCCTCCAAGAAACTACACCTATTCCAAAAAGACCACAACTCCAAATAATGCCACTCCTATGAGCCTAGGTGGACATTTTCATTTAAAACACCACAGATGGGTACTTAATGCCAATTTTTTTTTTGGCTAAAATGATCTGTATTCATACAATATTTGAGGTGATCCAACAGATTCAGTGGGACTACTATAGGGCGTTCATGCTTTATTGCTTTTAGCCCAGCGGCAGGCTATGATTTCTTTGAGGCAAGAAAGTTTCATTGTTCCAATTTATTTAGACAAATTTTTGAATTAGTTTATTAACATGCCAACATATTCATGAGTGGTGATAAAAATACAAAAGACCAAGCAGATAATAAGTCTATCTAGTATGCTTGGAAAGTAATGTGCCACCATTTTGTTGAGCCATAGTTCTTATGGACAACATAAACAAGAAATCACATTTATTGCCTATAAACAGTTGATAAAAGACTGAACAAAAAATTATTAAAAGTATTATTGACAAAATTATGCAACTAAAACTGATTATCTTAACATCAGGTAGATATTTTCCATCTCAGTAAACTTTGTGGATCTTGGAACTGGTTATGAGAAATGGTTTCTCAGTATTTATTGCTCCTTTTTTGAGGGTGAGAGGGTGTTGGTTTATATGCCCCAGGAAATGACATTTAATGAATCTAAATGCAAGTTATTCAAATGTAATCACTTCAAGCAAGAAGGTATTTTTTCACAAATTTAGCTACAAAAAATAGTTCTATATTATCTAAAAAGTAAATGCCTACTCTATATTTATTTATTTTATACAATTATAACATTAAAAACATATGTCAATTCTCTTTTAAATGCTAAAGATCAGGTTTTTTTATTCATCTCATCTAAGAATTACATAACAATACACTTACACACACACACACACACACACACACACACACACACATATATATATATATAATCTTTTTCTTTATCACAATGCAGAGAAAAAACACATTGTTATCATATCAGAAAATGTATAGGAAACATTATCCATTAAATGGAGAAAATTACCTTTCTTCTTATTTTCAAGTATTTACTGATTTTGTTCACACTAAAATAGCAATGTCATGGTTCACAAATTAGATTTATCTAAAAAAATTATATCTACATAAATATATGAATTTTTATTTGTGTTTCCCTTTAGTTTCAACAAACATTTTAATCATAAAATTTTTGATATGATATATATTTAAATACCAATAAAATAGTTATTAGTGTTTGGGTAATAAGACTTCATACACTTTATTATGAACTCTGTTTCTAGGATCAAAAGTCCCTTAATTCTTCTAAATTATCAAATTAGTAAATATTTCATGTCTTAAATTTGACCTGAATTAAAATATACAAATGAAACCTCCCAAAATAACAATGAAATATGAAATTAATAGAGATTTTCTAGTACCAGCAAAAAGTACTCTTCAAATTATGTTGAAATATACTATATTTTATATGAGATTTATTTCAACCTTGACATTATTGACATCTAAGGATATGTTAAACTTCCCTTAGAAAGTTAAGGTGCTCCATACATTGTTGAGTTTCTGTAGATCTTTTTTTTTTTTTACTTTGAACACTTTCCAATTTTAATTAATATATACCAACCTTTCAAGAAATTGTGAAGTGTTTCCTTGCTTAAAAAAAGTCTTGAAAACTACTCTTTATTAATTGTAGATTAAAACTTCTAGATTTATGCAGCATTAAAAAATGAGTAAAAAACTGAAAATTGAAATAATTTCTTTTACTACTATCCTATACTTTTTCTTACCCAAAATGCTCAAATTCTCTTTAAACCACTGGGTATTGAAATTTTACTGTGCCAAGTCAATGAGCTGAAGCCATTTTTTCTCAAATTCTTCTCTATGTAATTGCAGGTTAGCAGGGCCAAATGAAACATTTTGCAAGAATATTGGAAGGTAAAATTATGCAGCAGACCCATTAATTTTGTATTTGCAAGACCATTTTACATTGTTTCTAAAGGGGGTTTTAAAAGGAAAGGGGAACTGTGAAGTATTAGAATAAAGATCTGAGCACATCAATTTTTGAGTCCTTTTTATGTACATTCTACTAGTAGCATAAAAGAAATTCTTTTCTACAGGAAAGAGACTTTGTAAAATCATATTCACACTTTGAGTTTGAATGTGATGATTCTCCACTAAGACTGAATGCCTAACTTTAAAATTTTCCTGTGATTTGAGTAACATTTGTTTATAAAACCTAAGTTCATAAACTGAGCATGGATACTATGGTGGTTTGAATGAAAATGGTCCCCATAGGATCATAAGGAGTGGCAACAATAGGGGGAGGTATGGCCTTGTTGGGTAGGTATGACTCCTTTGGAAGGATGTGTTTGTGGGGGTGGAATCTTAGGTCAAGTGTCACTTTCTTTATGTCTGGCCTGTCAACCCATATGAAGAACTCTTAGCTTCTTCCTCAGTACCATGTCTGCCTGTGTGTAGCACTGCTTGGATTCGTGATGATAATGGACTAAACATGCAAGTCAGCTCCAATTAAATAATTTCTTTTATAAAAGTTGCTGGTGTCATGGTGTGTCTTCACAATACATAATTAAGAGAGATGCTTTTTGAAATTTTATAAGAAAATAACTGCATTGCAAAAAACAGCTAGTTCTCCCCATATTCTGGCCTCAACAGCTCTCATTGCCTCCATATCTACAATTACATTCAAACTGCAAGAAGACTCAAAAGGTAATACACAGAATGTGAGACATACCATGTGCAATGTATAAAAAAAAAACATGGAACATATGGTCATTTAAAAAGACAAAATATCTCTGGAACAAGGCTGAAATTATTTTACCTATTACAGGTCAAGGTTGAACAATACAAATTTGATATGTGTTCTTTAGGAAAGACAAACTAAGTAAACATTCTAGAGAACCCAAATAACATGGTGAACCCACAGAAAAACATACATAGATCCTCCTGGAAGTCGGAAGCAAACAAGATCGCCAGACAAAAGTTGGAAGCACGGGTGAGAGGATGGGGGTGGAGGTAGGGATTGGGGGAGGGGGTAGGTGAAAGGAAAGGGGGTAGAAGGGAGAAGGGAAGAACTGGGGAGAGCCTGGGGTTGTGGGAGGGTGGAAATGGGGGAAGGATGGATATTGGAGAAGGGAATAAGTTATCTACATTAAGGGAGTCATTTTAAGATTCGCAAGAGACTTGTCTCTAGAGGGGATTCCAGGTGTTCACAGGGATGTCCCCAGCTAGGTACTTGGGCATCAGAGGAGAGGGTGCCTGAACTGACCTTGTCCCATAGTTTCATTGATGAATATCTTAATCGTCACCATAGAAATTTCGCATGATGGATGGAGATAGAGCCAGAGACCCACATCCACATCAGAGGAAGGGACTTAGTTACCAAGGCCCAGTGGAAGAGCAGAAGGAGGGAGAAGATAAACAAGGAAGTCAGGACCGTGAGGGACTAGCCTACAAACTGAGACAGTGAACTTGATCTATTAGGAGCTCATTAAATCCAGCTGGACCAGGAATGAAGGAGCATATGGCCAAACTGGACTATCTGAATGTGGCTGCCAATGGGGACTGACAGATAAGCCAAGGATATTGGCACAGGGACCTATCTCTTCTGCATATATTGGCCTTTTGGAAACTTATTCTATATGGATGCACACCTTCTTAGGCCAAGATGGAGGGGGGATGACCTTGGGCTTTCCACAGGGCAGGGTATCCTGCTCCATCTTAAGGAAGCAGGGGGAGGGTGGTGGAGTAGTGGGTGAGCGGGAGGGCCTGGAACAAGGGGAGCAAATGTAAATTTTTCTTTTAACAATTAAAAAAATAAAAAAGAATTTCATAATTTGACTTATTGTTAACTATACAGTTGAATGGCTACCATTAAATAAAATAATCAGGTAACTTTTCATATTTTGAAGAACACAACCAAAATTAAAGAGATTAGGATCATTCATGACACACCTCATTCTTTACCTGTTAAGATGCAAACTGGTAAGTCCAAATAACACTCCCTTCACTATGTGTAGACAATAAGCTTTTCATGGAGTCTACTCTTAAGGTCCCTAATGAACTCTTGGTAATTTATTCCAATAGGCAATAAATTAAGTACAACCTACTGTATCAGAACTGAGCTTCCAGGATATTTAACAGTAATAAGACCATAATATGGAAGACAATGGCTTATATAATTTGATAGCAAGTGTTGTATTAATAGTAATAATTTGAGATGAGGACCAAAAAGAATCAGTTATTAGATTATTCACTATTGCGAAATCTTTTCTATTTAAATAGCTAATCATAGCCTCTACTCAAATTTGATAGTCAGTCTATGATCCACTATCCAATTTCTGTAGGTAAAACAATATAAGCCTAATAAATATATAATATTTAAAGTGAACATAGCATCATAACCATTTTTCAACTAATTTATTCTGAGTTGCTTTTAAAGATAAATCTGTGTCTATGAAGAAGACTGAGTTGCTATAAACTCTAGTAGCTGTTATAGATATACCTCTCAGTTTTCTTTCAATGAAGTAATTACTTTGGCATTTTGAGGATACTGGTCACTGGCTCTCAATATTTACTTTTTCTTGGAGGGCACAATAAAACTATTATGGATATATCATAGCAGATTTAGATTTTACAATTATTATCTGAGTTTTATGTTACAATATCAAATCATACATATTTAAAAATGTATCTGAGTCTTCACATGATTACTGAATTACAGATCTATGAAATGAAGTTCTTCACATATTGAAAACTGAGTAGAAACATGCAAGCTTTCTTTTACATGTAAATTATTGAATTGAACAATGTTAAATCCCTGTCAGTTTTCAATGATTAATGTCATCATCACAGCTCATTCAATTCTCCTATTTCACTTGCGCAGCAAATAGATGTGAATATGATTATAAAACTAGATTATTTAATATAAAACTGCATAGTGGCTCCTATTGCAACTGAAGATACAGATGTGATTTTTATTACTGGTTTAAATAATTACAGCTCCTGGCAGTTGAAAGGCAGCCATATAGCTACAACATATTCCTTACATCCCTAAACCACGAAAATACAAATTAGTCCTGGTTTATCAAACACAGCCAGGAATAATGGGTTTTTCTACAGGATTGTACTACATGTTCAGCTTGGTATCATAGCCCAATCTACAATGACATGCAATTCTTTTTATTTCAAAATAATTTCATGTTTTGTTTTGTGTATATTATGCATTTACTTTGGTTCAGGTGATCAAGAATTTCCAGCTACACTGGAAAACACATTTATTTGGAGATTGAAAACTGAACCCTGTAAAATTTGGAACCCAGGTATATTTGTTAAGTTTTTGATGATCAAGAGAAGTTGTTTCATGTGGTTAACCTAGAACTAAAACACATTGTACCACCTTCTGGATTTCTTAAGATACAGGATGTAGCATGCATCTCATTGGCATGTATTATTCTTGCCCATTTACTATGCTGAAAAGCTGTGGAACCAAGTATATCTTTGTGAAAACATATCCATCTGCCATGAAAACTGTTCTGCAACTTGGAGCATGTCACACAACTGATCCAAATTTGTTAAGTGTCTGTGTTTCCCACACACTTGGCCATGAAAAATAATATCTGCATTGAAATACATAAAGAAGAATCTTCTAGAACTTAACTTAGGCATGAGATTGTTATATTTTTTGTTTTGTTGTGTTTTATTGTTCTTGTTTTCATCATAAAACCAATAAGTTTTTAGAACTTAAAAAAGAAAAATGATATAGCTTTCCATTGAAGGAGACATTTTTACTTATCCATTTTATGAATAATTTATTATGAGGTAATGATAAAGGGAAAAGAGGAATACATTGTAACAAAAGGGCAAGGATGAGATGAGTAGTGACAGCTTCTGTGGAACATGACAATGCCCAAGAATTTGTCATTAGAACATTTATTCTCTATTTCACTATATACGTTCATTAGGAAGCTAGAAGTTTATGTTTCCAACGGAGTGATAATATAATACTATTTGGAGGTTGTGCATTGTAGAAGTCCTTAGGTCACTAGACTAGCCTCTACTCCCTGAGAGTGATGTTCTTATAGAAAGTGCCATCTGTTGCTGAAAAAAAATGCTTCTCTTTTCAAAACTTTTCCTTATTAAATAAATTGAATGAAGATGATATTCAAAATTGTTTTGAGATTATATTTTAATTTCAACATTTCTCCTTTCCTTTTCCTCCCTTCAGATAATTCCATTTTTTTTCTCCATTATCTCCTTCGAATTCATAAACGTCTTTTATACTAATGGCTATTCTATGCATATATGTATATACACACATATGCTCAATATAGACATGTTAAGTCAATCTAATGCCACTTTATGTACATTTTCATGGCTATGATGCTCAAATTTTAATCGAAGAATTACTTATTGAAACAAATTCAAATTTTCATGAAAAAAGAATACACAAACACAACCCGCACACAAACACACACACACACACACACACATATATATATATATTGAGAGCCTATCACATGTATGATAGGATATCAGTGGATGTGACAATAAAACTCTATTTTGATGATCTAGATTGGGATATATATTTCATTTTTAAACTAGAATACTTTTTGAACATTTATAATATACTGAATAGTAGTGGGAGTTGTATTAACATATACTATGATTATCTTTAATATTTATATACTGTCTGACCAAAGTATTTTATCTGTTTTTCTGATATTGCCATTTTATTTTTTTGTACATGCAATGCAATATCTGTTTCATAGTTGTTCATTAACAGAACTTGCAATAGTTTAACAGATATTATGTTTTCTCTTTTGTCTTACTGTTATTGTGTAATTGCATGTTTATGTATGATTTGGGGGAGCGAATGATGCAAATACATGTGAAAGTCACAGAATGCTCTGTCAAGTTGATTATCTCCTACCTTACATGAGTGTTGGACAATCAAACTCATACCATTAGATTTGTACAGAAAGTTATTTTAATGACTGAATCAATTTGTTTACCTAAGCGCTAACTTCCTATGCATGAATGCTGCAAGAGATGGCTAGAATTGGCAGAAGTATCCTCATAGCAAGCATACTACTATAATCTGAATTCATAGAATATAGAGTATTTTTCACTAAATTGTAAAAGAGTTAAAAAACGTTTCAAGAAAACTGTTTCTTTGGTTTATGAATGTTGCATTTGCATTTATTTTTATGTTTACAGCCGACACTTTATTAAACAAAATTATTTTCCATTTCATTTATATGAGAAATAATACTGTCATGAAAGTAATATCACTTGTAATATATTTCTCCTATTGTTAATTCACTTCAAAGTCATGCACTTAAGGCTGATTAAAACTGAGCAAGTGGTATTATGTAAACAGACAAGTTTTATCCCCTGTAAGGCTCATGATTTAGTAAACACTTTTCATAATAAGTCAAGAGGACTACAGAACTATCACTTCACCGTAAATGAAACCAGAGAATCAATTCTTTACAGGGAAAATGGCTAATGTGGAAATTGGATTCTGTGACAACTCATTGAACAAACAATCACGAGCAACCACAATAAAATGTAATTTCCTTTATCTCAGATTCTTTAAAGTTAGCAGTTAAACTGGATTCTCATATAGGCCATTCTATACAGTTTGTCTTTCAAGCAGATGATTTTATGTTCGAATAACTGTAGCAAGGATAATACATGAGCTGAGATTTCAGGGGTGAAGGAGGCAATGGAACATCGCACTGCAGTTTCTTTGCTTCAAAGTCATAACTGCACAAGATTTTTTTTTCTTTTTGTAGTTTGTATGAGTTTGTGACGCAGCAGGGAAGCAGAATATAACTAAGGCAGCAGGGAACTTCTCTCTATAACTAGAATGAATTTACATTTGTCCATTATGTAAATAATTTCTCAACATTTTCTTATTAGCCCATTTAAAATAATGGCAGGGACAATTTCCAAACATACTTTGGAAAATGTTTTCAAAATTTCCCTATACTAAAAACGTGTTTTCCACTAATATTTAGACAAGTTTCTCCTGTATTTCTTTCAGTACTAGCAACTTGATCAAATGCATTATCTTCCTTATTTTTATCTTAGTAGAGAAACAAATTTTCAAATGGATTTGTTTCATAACCCAAGTTACCTACCATTATTGCTAAGAGTTTTTTGGTCTTTTGTCTTTTTCATTGATGTTTATTGAGCTCTACATTTTTCTCTGCTCCCCTCCCTACATCTTCCCTCCCCTCTTCAACCCTCCCACAAGGTCCACATGCTCCCAATTTCCTCGGGATATCCTGTCTTTTTCTACTTTCCATGTAGATTAGATCTATGTATGTCTCTCTTAATGTCCTCATTGTTCATTAAGTTTTTCTTAATTTTATTTTTAAAACATAGATTTTTTCATAGGGTGTATTTTGATTACTGTTTTCCTCAAATTCTCTGAGATCCTCTCTCACCTTTCATTCAAATCCATACCCTTCCTGCCTCTGCTTAGAAAACATATAGGCATATAAATGATAATGATATAAAATAAGAGAATATAAAGCAATAAGAAACACATCAAAAGTAAAATAAAAAACAAAAGAAACAAAGAAAAGCCCAAGAAAATGATAAGCCCATATTTATGAGATTCACATATATAGAAATCCCATAAAAAACAAAATTATAAGTCATAATATATACTCAGACAATTAAGAACTTTTAAATAAATTACACCACTGAATTTTGATATTAAAACTCATTGATATTGTTCCTTATTAAAAATATTAAATGAAGTACAATATTTGAACATTATGTCAGAGGTTCTTAGCATCTTCCTAGATTTTATGAAAAACAAATTTCTTGTCTCTTTAAGTTTTATATTATATTGACCTGGTTTTGTTCTCTTCTGTTATAAATATAATTGAATAGATTGCTGCAAGTATGAAAAATATTTCAAACACCAAAGAATTTAAAGTGCATTTTAAAACTGATGCTTTTCTATGTATTCCATTTAATCATCAGCTTTACTGTAGACTCAATGCATGCTATATTTTTTATTCCTGAAACTCAGTTCACTTTATTGCAGCTGCAGAAATAGTCACTCAGTTAGTGCAATTAATAACAGATGGCAGGCACGTTGTAAAAGTGTTTATGCCATTTATTTTTTATAGTGTAGCCTCTTGGGGCAGTTTGCGATGACATAGGTTTCTCCCTAGTAAGCAAGTTTCTA
Organism: Dicrostonyx torquatus; assembly: GCA_028555095.1. Classification (NCBI taxonomy): domain Eukaryota; kingdom Metazoa; phylum Chordata; class Mammalia; order Rodentia; family Cricetidae; genus Dicrostonyx; species Dicrostonyx torquatus. The sequence continues at coordinate 358,697 of JAQHUG010000508.1, read as the reverse complement.
GGGTGTAGGGAGATATTCCATTTTTATTTCTTTTCTTCTTAAAGTGTTTATGAAATAAGATTTCAATGTCAGAATTCCATTATTCCCATGAATGCTCCCTTCAGTAGCTCACCTTTTCTGACTTCAACTCTGTCCTCAGTGCTTAGAACTCTTGAGACTCATGAATGCTCTAGCTCCACATCTACACTAAGGCTTTCGAAGCTGCTCTTAAACACACGCACTAAAGAATTTTTTTCTGCACACATAAATTTCTTAGTCAAATGTCAAAATCTACTTTCTTTAGAGCTCACAGCTGTTCTTTCCCTCTTCTGTCCCCTTGCATTTTTGCATCCTTTTCAGTACATTCTGTCCGCAGATTTGAAGGTTTCAGGTTTTGTTTTTTTTTTTTTTTTAAATTAGCACTTCCACACAGTGCCGGTGTTAGCCACTTTCAATGATTTAATTCATTTCCTAGAACTCAATTTTTGAATTATTTTGTTATCTATTTAGTCTTTTACTTAGGTGTATGAGAATTTTGTATGGGAACATGACTATTTAAAGTGTTACATTTATTTATAATAATGAAAATATATCAAGTTAGGTAATTTTATTACTTTCTTTGTATTGCTACGTCACACATACATACACACACAAACAAACACACACACATACACACACACATGCACAACCCAAATAGACCCAGAGAGTACATAGACACATACTCATGTGCATAGAAACAAGCACACACATACATGTAGCTTGATACAGATAGAATACACAATACACACACAAACACCCTCACCAATACCACATTTTATATATATATGTACAAACATATATATGATTATATATATTTTTCATTTGCATGCACGTGCACATACATGCTCTATATTTATATTGCATATTCTTCCTTATTTTTTATTATATTCTTTTATTTTTTTCATTCAAAAATTTACACTTCTCCTCTTCTCCCAGTCCCCTTCTGCTTGCACACTACCCCTCCTCCCTTCCCCTGTTTCCTTAAGGGTACCCTGCCCTGTGGGAAGGCCAAGGTCCTTCCCCCTCCATCCCGGCCCAAGAAGGTGTGCAACCAAATAGACTGGGTTCCCAAAAAAGCCTATTCATGCAGAAGAGATAGGTCCCAGTGTCATTATCGATAGCTACTCAGTCTGCTCCCATTGGCAGCCACATTCATGGAGTCCGGTTGGTCATATGCTCCTTCAGTCTCAGTCCAGCAGGATTTGGTGAACTCCCATCTTCTTTATTTTTTGCTGTTCACATACCCAGTCTTTCCTGACTGTCTCAACTCCTCCAATGATTACATTTGACTTCAATGGTTAAATACAATATTCCTTATAGTTTCAAACATCTTGACAAAAGTTAATAATTACATCATGCCCGATTATCTAGAATTTAGGAGAAATGCATAGAAAGAAACCTCTTTGATATGGTATATATTGCCTCTCAGTGAATTTCTTTATGAAGATTTTATGGTAATTAATTTAAGACAATTATAATTT
>JAQHUG010000508.1:340066-355230 GCA_028555095.1 Dicrostonyx torquatus | reverse complement strand
GCATCAATGAAGCGAAAGTAAAAATGTAAAACATACACATACTAGAATTTAACTCAACAGTAAATAAAGTTGAAAATATGGAATATGCATACAAATGGATGAAATGAGAAAAGTCATATTGATATAACAAAGGCACAGAGAAACGGTCACTAGTCTCCATCATATGTGGGCCACAACTTTGAGTCTCTTATTTTGTGTGTTTGGTTTAGATTAATGTAGTTGTCAGAAAGCATACTTTGCCATTTTTTTTCTTGGTTGACCACCAGAACTAGAAGACTCTATTGTTGTAAGATATTACTCACAATGATGGAAGGTGCTAATTAGGTACCTTGGAAAAAGAAAGCATCCATGGATTTATTCAGCTATGAACCTATGAATTATAATAATAGTGAGTTAATTTCTTTTCAGTAGCTATAATAAACCACCGAATGTCTTTAAATCCATGTCTGGCATCAGAGGGTTAAGTGGTCCCAACCCTCCAGTTCTAGGGCCTACAACTATCTCTTGTGCTGGCCCATTCCCTGTATCAAACTTTCCTTGGTAGATAGATATCCCATACTTAATGTCTCCAAAATCTCGGCTTCACTTTACAGCTTCACGCAATGACCTATGAGACTTTCATGCAGAGACTCCATTGCCAAGTACTGCCTGGTCTCAGTGTCTCTATGAAACCACATAGAAAGAACCTATGACCCCTTAGCTCTTTCATTTTCCATGCCTCTAAGATCATATGACCAATACTGCCAAGTTCCTCTGCTAGCTTGGGATGAACCCTGCCTCCCTTGAATTTCAGTAGCAGTAATGCCTTGATTTGTCTACTTTCTCAGAACAGGAAATGCCTTAACCTGTCTTCTACAAATTGGAAGCTTAGGTAGGTGCCATATTGCTGAGGACACCCTTCTTTTGTTCCAGTACAGAGTAGGGCTCCCTTGGATGGCACTAGTCTTCTTATGAGTTACAACCTCTTTTTGATAACAGGCTTTGCCTCTAACATTACTCTTCCCTGTGCTCCTTATGCTTCCCTGTACATTTTTTTCTTCTGCCCAACTTTCTGTTTGACATTGTATGTCTGCCTAAATGTTACCAATAATAACCAATCCACAACTCAAGATAATGCAGTTTTGAAGTTTCCTCTGTCAAATAAATTACTTAATTACCTTTTAGGGTCTAGCAAGTTCACAGGATATGGAGAGAAAGCAGCTTGCTACTTTCCAAGATACCACAGGAATGACCTTTTGACCAGTTGCTACAATTGTTCTCTGAAACCGCTTGAGCTATGTCTTCTCATTCTGCATGGCCCTCAGCACAACTCTCTTCCAGTTTCCTACCAGAACAGCTCTTTAATCTCTGTTGACAGCATTTAGCCACTTTTTTTATTTTAGTCCAAAGTTCCAATGTCTTCCACATTTCAACAAAAGAAAACAACAATATTGTTCATATTGTTTGTATCAATGGTCTACTTTTTTGTACCAAATTCTGTCTTAGTTACTTCCTGTTTGTGTGGTAAAATGCCAGAACTAGCTGGTCTATATGTGGTGTCTAAGGGCTTAGATGTCTCTGTTTTTCCAGATTTGCAAATTATAATATACATCTCTGCTTCATGTTTATTATTGGGTGACTATTATTCAATATTGACTATTTTAAGGTTTTATGTCTGTTCTTTTCCCTTCATTTTATTCTCACTGACAATCATTTTGCTGCAGCAATGAACTTCTTAGTATCCCTCAAATCCTCTAAGACTTTTTTCTCTCCACTAATGATAACTTTGTTCTTATTGTTATCTGCGTTAAAGAATCGAGGGTTTTGGCCTGTCTACAGTCTAACAGCTCATGGGAATTGTGAAGTCTTTGCCAAGTGTCTTAGATTTTTCTGGTCCTTTTAATACAATGTGAATATAACAAAAATGAAAGTTTTAGCCTAGTGTGTTCCAAGTATACATCTGCAATATAATCACTTGTGCAGCTAAGGTATTAAAATCAAAATTGTGATGCCAGCCTGAACTATGCAGTACAGTCTGACATAAATGCAATGCATTGTTATATTGATATGTAATTTAAACTTTGAAGTTCCAGTAAATGACTTTTGGTCTTGTTTTGTTTTGGTTTTTGGTTTTTCGAGACAGGATTTCCTTGTGTAGGTTTCACGCCTGCCATGGAACCTGCACTGTAGCACAGGCTGATCTCAAAGAGATTCCCCTGCCTTTGCCTCTCACATGCTGGGAATAAAGACATGGGCCACCATCACTCAGCCAACAAATGACTCTTTGCCTGGTCCTTTTCACACCATGTAAACTGGATACACTTTCTGGACATTTTTGCTTCCTTTCTCAATATTGCTCATGTTAAATTCTCTCCCACTTAATGGTATCAATGTTAATGCTGAAGTTTCTTTCTATAGAATATTAGAGTGTTTGTTTTTTGCCAATCTTATGAATTTCTGCTTTCTCAAAATACTCACTATTAGTTTTGCATATTTCTTCTGGGGTTCCCTTGCATTGATCTCATTGTCATATATATCACTGAAATTACAATATTAAAACATGTGTGAAAAATAAAAAAAGAAACATTTTGAATTACAAGGTTTTGGAAACAATGACTCCTGGAGCTTACACCCATGCTCTTGAAGTTTTATTTATTCTGAATTAAGCTTTAACTGTCTGCTTATTTACAGAGACATCTCTTCTAACAATATCTATAAATATAAGTAAAATACATATTTGCTGCCATGTTGGATATATACTATATATCTCCAAATAATATGTACATACATACATATATTCTGTAGCATATATGTACAGCATGTGTATGTGTGCATGTATGTATACAGGAGAGTTAATTTAGTTGTCTGCTCCGTAGTGTTTTAAAGTAATTAGTTTGCTGGGCTGTGATGGCACACACCTTTAATCCCAACACTTGAGAGGCAGAGGCAGGTGGATTTCTGTAATTTCAGAACAACCAGACACAATCAAAAAAACATAAGTCATTGTTTTGGTATTTCATTTCTTTTTGAGCATAATATTTCCAAATAGTAATTTTAACACTGAGATTCATTAGATAATTTTATCCATTCTCCTTCAAATTCATTCAAAATATTTTATTTTCTGGATGAATTATTTTTGTTGCTTTTTATTTAAAAATTCTTTTCATGTATACTAATGACTGAGGTATGATCATATCTACCATTTTATTGACCCTCTATGCCTCATCAGATTCCATTCCCATTTCATCCACTTATTATTATTATTTTTAATTATTATTAGTAGCTCAATAAGTCCTTTTGTCATCTATTGGAGCATAGAAAACATATCATTTGCAGTAAATAATTTTTCTGTATTTCCCAACTAACACTTACTGTATATTGTTCCTCAGAATTGGGTAGACTCTGAAGGTCATCCACCCCAACTATGCTGAAATTTGATTGACTTTTGGGTATGTCTTCCCAGGTAATTGGAGCAGTTGTGAGTTCAGGCAGCCATAGCTATGTCATGTTCATATGACAACATTTCAAAACTCTCACCTACTTCCTGTAGCTCTTACACTCCTGTTGCTTCCTTTTCCATGATGTTCCATAAACTTGTATGTGGGTAACACTAATGTCAAACTGAATGCTCAATGAAAGATTTTTAGCACTTAGAACGGTTATACATACTTCTAATGACTGTAGTCCCATGAAAAAACTAGCCACTCTCACCAAAGTTCAGAGCACTCTCTGTAAATGTTATGATTATTTTAAATCTTTAAATCAGTTTATCTAATACATTAAAATTACTCAAGATATCTATAAATTGAAATAAAGTTTTATTCATATTGACACAATCAGTACTGACATTCCACCACATAATTGCCTACTATTGTAATGATTAAAATTTGGGCAGCAATGAATATATCAGCTGCTTATGCCATTAGTCAGGAAGCACAAAGAACAAAGAGGATAATGATGTTCAAAGTCTTATTTCAGGAAAATGTGCTTAGTGACATTAGGCTTCTTGTCCTCCACCCTGCACATTGGATTGGTGTCTTTTGAGTTGCAGGTGTTCTTTTTATAGTCTAGCATGTATTGCTTAAAATATGTTCACTCAAGAAATTGGTCATCAAAAGAACAAATAATCCAATATAAAATGGAGTACAGACCTAAATAAAAACTCTCAACTGAGTAATCTAAAATGACAGAAAGACACTTAAGGAAATGCTCAACATCCATAGACATCAGAGAAATGCAAATCAAAACAGCTCTGAGATTACATCTTATACCTGCAACAATGGCCAAGCCCAAAACCAATGATAACAACATATACTGAAGAGGTTTTGGGGTAAAGAGAACACTCCTGCTTTGCTGGTGGGAGTGCAAGATGGTACAGTCCTTTTGGGTGTCAGTGTGGTGATTTCTCAGAAAATTAGAAAACAACATTCAATAAGACCCAGTAGTATCACTTTTGCATATACATCCAAAGGATATTCAATCATGCCACAAGGAATGTGCTCAACTATGTTCATAGAAGAATTGTTTGTCACAGCCAGTACCTGGAAACAACCTAAATGACCCTCTATTGCAGAATGGATAAGGAAAATACAGTACATTTTCACAATGAAGTACTACACAGCAGAAAAAAATAACATCTTGAATTTTGCAGGCAAATGGATGAAGCTAGAACGCATCATTCTGAGTGAGATAATTCAGACCCACATGTACTCACTTGTAAGTGGTTTGTAAACATAAAGAAAAAAAGCCTACAAATCACAATCTCAGAAAACCTAGATGGCAATGAGGACCCTAAGAGAGAAATACATAGGTCTAATCTGCATTGGTAGTAGAAAAAGACAAGATATTCTGAGTAAATTGGGAACATGAGGATCTTGAGGGAGGGTTGAAGGGGGTAGGGGAAAGGCAGGGAGGGGAAGAGAGAAAACTGTAGGGCTCAATACAAATCAATAAAGTTTAAAAATAACAACAATCAATAATACTAATATATTATTATAACACACATTATTATTTTGGTATTATTATTCCTGTATTACTATAAATAATCATTGCTAGATCCAAAGCCATAATTAATACATCCTGTAGACTTTTTATGTTACATTCTTTGTATCTCAATTTAGACAAATGAAAATTATGATTTAGTTTTAATATGTAATGCAGATAAACAGAATATCTACAGTGACTGTGAGAATACCTAGTTTTTATTAATTTTGTAGAAAATTCTTTTAATCCCTATAGAATTATGAGGACAAACTTGCTGTAAATTAACAGATATTTGCTAACATTGATTTTTAGACTCAATTCTATTTTAGTGTTGTATTTATAGACCAACATATGATAATGTAAGATGACTGTTCTGGGTTAATTTTGAAAGTTTACAATGTCAGTAATTAAAATATTTATTATTTCATACATGCTTGTTTCTTCTGTGTTTTTTGATCTATGACGTTCTTCTGTAATTTGAGAATATATATTGTTTTTATTGGTTGATGAATAAAGCTGCTTTGGCCTATGGCAGAGCAGAATACAGCTAGTCAGGAAAGCGAAGGTGAAGACAGGAAAAAGAAGGCAGAGTCAAAAGATCTGCCATTCAACTGTCCAAAGAACAACATGCCAGAGCATCACTGGCAAGCAATGGGTCACGGGTGATACAGATGAATATAAATGGATTAATTTAAATGTAATAGCTAGCTAGTAATTAGGCTGAAACTTCAGCCAAACATTTATAGTTAATATTAATCTTCAGATTGGTTATTCTAGAACTAGAGGACAGGAAAGAAAACTCCAGTTACAGTTCCTAGTATATCATAGGAATTCAGACATCACATTGACAATAATTCAATGAGGAATTCAAAAAAGAAATTTTGTGATGACTGCACTGAATTTGTAGATCATTCTGGCTATTGACAACTAATAATAGCATGTCATTTCTTTCCACAATGCTTTTGAAATTTTTTTCAAGAGTTCTATGTCCTTTAGAAAATTTATTATTTTTACTGAAGTACATGTGTGTTCCTAAATCACAAGTAATCTCTTTGAAATTAATGAGTTAACTTGTATTCAAATTATTTTGAGTGGTAAATCATTATTGAGTTTTAGCAAATATTTTTGCTATGCATTTAAAAATGTCCATATGGTCTGTGTTATATACCCTAATAATGTGATATGTCTGTTTGAAAGTTTTTGTAAATAACATTTTGTATACTTCCTTTTGAAAAAAGCATCTCTGTCCATAAAATACTTGTTTTTTTGCTGCACTGATTTATTTTGTTGCACTACATTTTATAACATTTTGAGGATATGCTGTGACTGAATATTTTTATTCATATATTCAAGGAACTTATAATTCTTCACTAAAAATAAAATAGCCTCCTGTATCAATTCTGTCCCAAATAGAGTTCTTTGATTGTTCTTATGATAACACTGCTATTTTGTGTATATACAAAATAATCTCAGACAATTACTCATCATCATGAAGGACATCTTTTGAATTGACTAAAAGCATGCAATTTTTCTGAGAAGATTCACATCTAAAAGCAAAATTACTAAGTCTGTTTTATAGTGGTTGCAAAAGATTTTTTTCTTCCTCCAGTAAGACTCTTATTTTAAATCCAATAACTAAAGATAAATTGTGATGGTTGTATTTATTTCACGTATGTGGTTGGCCCCTAAACAGTGTATAAAATATTCAAGGTTTTACAATAGGGTATTATTGTCTAACTTCTCAACTAAGGCTTATAAATAGCTTGTCGTGACATTGTGTACATTGTAATATAAATGAGCACTGGGTACAATCCCAGGCTCTTAGCATAGCTGATCATTAATGCTCAAGAATGTTTTATGCTACAGAGCATAGAAAAATTGACTATCATTGAATGAAAAACAGAAACATGATTATACCAAGAATATAAAAGCCTCAAATGGTTCATTTGCTCTCTTTCCATTTGCAGAATTGTAATAAAAGTGCCAAGTAGATTGATATTTAGGCAAACATCACATTGCAATAAAGTTGAGATTTCTAGAGGAGATGCATTAATAGAGAACATTCTTCTCTGAATTTCCTTTTCTAGTATAGTTTCAAGAGCAGTTGGCTATTTTAATTTCAGTTATAGATACTCATTTAGCCAATGATTCAGAAAGAACTCTCTTTTCTAAATATGGACCTGAAAAATTCTAAGTTATTTCATTTCAGTAGACTGTCTTATATTGTAATCTTAATATTTTTTTAAAAATCACATTTAAAAGAAGCTATAATCCTGTATGTCATATAAAAATGAATGCCTTCCCATTCACAGGATATTAAAGTGTTGTAGCAGTAGCTGCATAGAGTTCAGCACAACATATGGTGTTGATTTTTCCCCTTTCTAATGAAAATCTGAATTATAAATCTCTTGCTTCAAACTGGTGAAGAGATGTTTAGCAAAACTATTACATATATAACTTGATATTTTAAAATGTCACATTATTTTCCTTTGGGCAGAAAGGTGACAGAATTATGAAAAGTTGTTAGTCGAGGAGAAGACATGGGAGAGAGAGAAACAAGTTCTGGAAGAGTTGTAAACTAACAGTCATTAGTTTGTCAGATTAGCATCAGAAAACAACAAACCAACATCACTAGCTTCTTATATGAAGTGGTGACTTTTAGATTTTATCTACAAGTTTAAAAAGCAATACAAATGTACTTTGTGCCTTAATGTTTTTAATTGATTGGGAGCGATAGTATTGAAGATAAGTGTGGTAGAATCTGTAATAATTCTACTTGACAGTGCTTCAAATAGCAACTTTGATATAAATTAATGAAATGTATTAAAATGAAAAGAATAAAAATGTAATAGCTTCAATGAATGCAGTGTTGAATGCCTCTCAGATATTTTCTTTTTGAATTGTTATTTTTAAATTTTATATATTTATGACATTTGATCATTCTTTAAGATATTCTCCATATTGTGTGATAAAACTTTTCCTTTCAGAATAAGATATTGATTTTTGCATACAGGGCACTCCATAGACTAATAAAACTATAGGTGCCTGAAATATGTCCTGAGAACCAAAAGAAATGTTCTGACTAAAATATTTTAAAATGTCTTCAAAATCTGATTTCTATATAATAATCTTAATTTAAGTAAGGCCTTTTAAGATAATCTTATCAGGAATATGTTTTCCATTAGTAAAACATTAAAGAAAATATTTTATTCATCACTCATATTTATTTCTACGTGTGTGTTATATATCTGTGTGTATGTGCTTGGCACAGGCATATTTGTGTGCATATACACTTGCACATTTGTGTGTGGACATCCAGTTGGATTTGAGTACTTAATTTCTCTCTAACTTATTGTTTAGAGAGTAGGTCTGTCACTAAACCTGAAGTTATATATTAGCTAGATTGTCTGGACAGGTGATTGCAGAAATCTGCCTATCTCTACTTCCTCTATATTCAGATTTAGATTCTGTCAGCTGAGTGAGTTATCCTACTTCCCCTAGCTGGGCTAATCCATTTCTATCAAATATTGTGTATTTGAAAGCATAATAGGATTTCCTTATAAGCAGAGATTCATGAATAAGCATGTGATATGTTCATCTTTTATTTCAATCAAATTTATAGTAGTGTGATCCAAATCATAAAATTATGAATATCATTAATATAGTAAATCAGTTTTTTAAAGTATATATTATGATATATTTTATTAAGATACAGGTGTATTTTAACCTAAAATTTCATCATTCTTAAGGAAAAATTACAATAATCATTATCGTCGGTATTGAAATTAGCATACTGCAGTTTTATCTAGTCATGCTACCAATAATAACAGAACAGAAATGTGTCATATTTGTATCCGAACTTGATACTTATAATAAATATTTCACTTGCTCACTCTCCACTACCAACTTATCCTCTGGTAAACAGTGTCATCAGGTTTTTTTGTTTGTTTGTTTGTTTTTTTGTTTTTTTTTTTTTGGTGGTGGGGGAGACTGCTCATTTGTTCCTATTCATCTAAACCTGAAATAAACACATAGAAGCTATATTACTTAAATCACTGCTTGGCCAATCACTTAAGCATATTGCTAGATAGCTCTTATATCTTAAATTAACCCATTTCTATTTGTGTTTATCTCCATGAGGTCATGGCTTACCTGGTGAAGTTCCAGGGTCTTTCACCTCTGGTAGCTACATGGCTTCTCACTGAGTCTGCCTTCTCCAGCCTTCAGTTTAGTTTTCCTGCCTACCTCTACTCTAGCAGGAAATTTCAAAGACTGTTTTGCCTATATTGACAGTTTGTCAGTCACTTTCTTCTGTGTCCTGCAGAATGTCTTGCAGACCCTTCCAGGAAGCAGACACCCTGAAGGACCTTTTCACCTTCTTCAGTCAAGTTCAGAAATCCTTTTTCTGTGGGTCCTGTATATCCAGTTCATACATAATTATATCATGCAGTCTAGAAAAGAGCAGTTTTTTGCCCAAATGACTAACCAATGCTACAAGGAGCCTCTTTGATGCCCATCATCCTCTTGAAATAATTGGTGCTTCCAGGAGCAGATGTCCCTCATTCTCATGAAAAGTTCTAAGATCTAAAAACATTAAAAATGCCATGTTCTGTTAGTCTCTGAAAAGTTAGAAGATTTTCTATCTAACCGAAATATATCTCTATATATTTAAGAAAATGTAACTAACATGATTGTAAACTTAACTATTATAGATGACTATCTATTAATCTGTATTTCTTAACTATACATCACTTTTTAAAATGAGATACACACACAATATCTTAATCAGAGCAGAAGTAATCACATAGAAGCTATATTACTTAAATCAAAATTGACCTAAAATTTGTATCAATAGACCAAGATCCATACCAATGCAAAGTACTCACATGGATATCATCCTTTAAATATAAACAAACATTTATAAACAATAATTTAGTGTATTTGGACATTATTGTCTAGACTACTTCCTGCTGATTGTGGGTGCTGTTAATCACATCTGTCATGGGGTATCCTATGTGGTGGTTCATCTCAGCCAATAGTCCTGAAACTGTCATGGATGTTAAACCATCAGGGCCATTGTTTCATGGGTTATTTTTTTTTAAATCAAGCCACATTAGTATGGAAGGAATCCATAGGTTCTCATCTGTGGAAACAAAATCAGAACCTCTTTCCTAGGCAATATATCCTGAGATCCAAATTTTGCAGTCAAGATACCTTTAAAATATATATCCTTGCTTAGTTTAGCAGACTCTACAATAAAATGTCTCCCTGTACTTAGCTCATTCACAGTCAAAAAGTTCAAAGAAAACATAATAATATACATAATTGAAAATATCTGTGTATATTACATCTTTGTGTGGCTCATTTTTGTTACTCTATTATTTTTCTACAAGTTTAATATTTCTTTTACTGTCTTTACTCCTGTAACTAATGACTGTATGTACTCTTTCATATTATAATTGTCTATACTCTCTTTACTCTGTCTCTTTCAACACTGTGTACATTTATCCAACACTGTGATACATTTAGAGGTTTTTGTTCATCTGAATCTGTCTTCATTGCACATATGTAATTCTTTTCTGACCAATACCACTTCTTAAAATGCTAAGCAGCGTGACTAGGACAAAGACTGCTTTGATTTTTGGCTCTGCCCATCCAACATGTTGGAGGTTTGTTCCCCAACTCTGCAAACTGTGCTCACAGTCTCATTTTCAGGTGCACAGCAGGTCTATGTTGCCATTAAGCAAGTTGTACCACTCTGTTCACAAACCCCACTTAAATGCTCCATAGCTGGACCTCCCAAAAAAGTCATGCAACTAACATGATCCAGGGGCCACAAAATTTTTAGTGCCACTACTGTGTCAGGAAATCTTCTCTTAAAAAAATTGTGCCTCTGCTTGCTTCTAGCCAACAGAGCCCATCTGAGAAGATGCTGCTTCCAAAAGGCATGATTAACTCAGTTTTATTCTGTCTAGAATTCCTTTTTAAATTTCTTCAGGTTTATATAGATATAGTTGATCACGTTGGTGCCAAATTGTTGGGTTCTTATTTATTTCTGGGCACCCAGACCTGAAATAATCACACAGAAATTAATCACTGCTTGGCCAATCACTTAGCATATTGCTTATATTATTATATATTAAAGAAACCTCTTATATATTAAAGAAACCCATTTAAATTATTCTGTGTATTGCCATGAGGCTGTGGCTTAACAGGCAAAGTTTTGAGGTCTGTCTCCTCTGGCAGCTACATGACATCTCACTGACTCCACTTTCCTTCTCCCAGTCTTCAGTTTTGTTTTCTTGCCTTGCTCTATTCTGTTCTATACAGGCCAACATGGCTTCTTTTTCATTACCAATAAAAGCAACACATATACAGGACTTCCCACATCAATTTTCTATTTTATGAGATGAAATTCTTTAACATATAAAATAAATCAGATAGAATTTATCTTTTCTTTGTGGATTTCTTCATCTTACATAATGATCTCCACTTTCACTCATGAATTTGCCTCACCCTCACCAATCTGATTGTCAAGTATTTTATAAATATATTTCAGCTCTACTCAATGAAACCATTTTCATTGTCACCAGTTCTACTGTCTTATGCTTCATCTGTCTCATATAAGATATCTAAAGGTCAATAACTTAATCATTTAGTTAGGACAAAAGTTGATAGATTTAAAACTTGGTTGGGGATGATTGAAATTAGCATCTTCTGATTTCATGCTAATCTTTTCTTGCTCTTCTAGATTTTTTTTTGTTCAGAATGAGTCTCCTAAGCTTCAGCAGAGCCATAACTTCATATTCTGTGAAATATTTCTCATTCTTTTATAAGCATTTTAAAGCATGAATGAGTGGCATACTGGATTTGACCTGACTCTTCACTGTATGTAACACTAAAAGGTAAAGCAGAGATGACAAAAAGAAAATGGATGAAAAAGACCCTAATATTTCTTATTAAGAAGGATATTTTGATTAGAATAGGGAACACATTATCCTGGGTGATTTTGTTGTATGCCTTTATTCTTAGCACCTGTGAGACAGAGTCAGAGGGATCTCTGAGTTTAAAGCCAACCTAGTCTACAGAACAAGCTACAGGACAGCCATGCTACAAAGTTAAACACTGTCTCAAAGACACACAAAAAAGCAACACATTAAAACAACTTAACTGTAAAATATTAACAGAAATATGCTAATTAAAATTGTCATACTAAAAATAAACTTTTCCCATAAATGTCATACTCACTAATTATTATATTTCTTTAGAACTAAATCACTTAATGTCTAATTTTATGTGGATAGGTATAACAATGTTGTCAATCTAATTGATGAAACAGTTAAAAATAAATTTTAAATAATGCTGTCAATAAGCTAACAGTGGTGAAACTGAAGTGCTTATAGTAAATTTATTTATTACCTCTATCCTCATTTTTAACCAAATGTGCCCAATAAAATTCATTTCTTTGAGTCATTATTATTCTGTAGTTTATGTAATCAACAAGGAATATAAATTTCATAACCCATAAATTAGGTGTTTTTATGCCTTTACAAATTTAGACATAAATTATTCAGAGATTTTTAAATTTAATTATCTGTAATGAAAGTAAAATCATTTCTTGTTGTCTTTCAACCTTTCATTTTTGTATATCCCTATATCTACCAAATATAAGACTGAAATAGGTCACGTTTAGATAACCTATCTCTGAGATAAGAGACCAAGTAATGTCTTGGAATGTTTGCCTTTGAGTAATTTTGCCCTAAAAACTTGATGTTGGGTGAGGCTGCTTGTTTCATTCCTGACTGCCTCAAACTAACCACACAGAAACTGTATTAATTAAATCACTGCTTAGCCCATTGTTATAGCTTCTTATTGGCTAACTCTTACATATTGATTTAACCCATTTCTAATAATCTGTGTATTTATAGGTGGCTGTGGCTTACCAAGTAAAGTCCCAGTATAAGGGACCCAACAGCTACTGAAAGACACAGAAAAACAGAAAGTGCAAAGAAATATAGAAAACAACCATAAAGTCAGTCTTTTCGCTTCATATGGAGCAAAATGCTATAATTTAATGCATCTAGGAAAAGAAGGGAGAGTGACAGACTAGTCACATAAAAAATACATACTTCTCAAAAACTTTCAATTCAGTGCAGGGGTTAACATAACAGCGACTCCTGATAGCAGGAATGAGACAATAGAACACTTTTGATAGTATCACTTAATAACCCCCCTAAAGTGATGACTGCATTAAAGCAAGAAAATTATGTAAAAGGTATAAAAAATAAAAGAGAAAATATATTACCATTATTGAGAGATATGTTTTTGTGTATAAAATCTCTAAGGATTTTTTCAGGAGAAAACCAATCTCTTAGACCTAAAAATAAATTTTAATAATGTAGAGAAAATAAAATTCGCATACAAGAATCTCTTGACTTATATCAATAAGAAACTAACAACATACAAAAAAAATTATGAGCTCGGTACCTATCACAACAAGTTGAAGACAAAGCAAAAATAAAATCATACAACAGATAATTAACCTAAAGTAGTGACTCAGTGGATGAGTGTGAGAGCAGATGACATGTCGTGAGTAAATTTCTATTTCTCGCAAGGACTCTGTTGCCTCAGATCAATGAGACTGTTAAAGCTTTCCTCCTGTCAGACTTAGGAGATTAACAAAGATTTTCATATGGTAGTACTGACAGAATAGACAGAAAGCCTGCACCTGAGATTCTTCCTCTCTGTGAACATGAACTGCTCCCTACAGGGACCTCCTGTTGAGATTAGGAACTCTCCCCTGGGTTTATATATTAATGTGCTGAGGCTTCAGGTTGTGGCGTAGTAGTTTCACCACCATGAGAATCTGAAAAGCCCATTTGATCCCAGTTGTTTTGTTCTAGGCGGTTCTGTACAATTCCTGTGTAACTGTTCTTTCTTATTTTGGTCATGCCTTGAGTTATGTTTGCAGGTTCAAACCATGCAGGATATGGAGTGCAAGAGTATGTGCTACAAAAGAGTGAATGTATGTGTACACACTTGAAGGCACAGCACACACACAATCTTTTTATCAAAAATTTCCTGTGACTCAAATATAATCATCATTAAGATTATAATGAAATTCTCCACAATATATAAAACCTAAATTGTGCTAAACACAAATCAATCTGATTAAAATGACCATGCCATAGGTATCAAAGTTTCTGATTTCAAATTATAGTACTAAAATTTAGTAATCTAATAAACATATTGTCAGTACAAGAATTTACCAAAAACCTGTTAAATGAGAACAGAGATGCATGAAACAAGCTCATATAGCTAGCTATAGTCAGCAGAATTTTATCAAATTCTTAAAGAAAAATATCTTAAAGAAAAAATAATTAATTAAACAACCTGCAATGGTAAAAATCGATATATACATTTAAAATGTTTATATTAGTTAACTACCTCCTATTTTGTACAAAAATCAATATTTTAGCAACCAGAAAGCTGTTGAAGAAACTCCAACATTAAGCGTTTTAATTTTTCTTTTGAGTTACTGGTCAGGGTTGTTCAATAGACTCTTTAGTATAGATATTATCCTTGGTTGCCCCTCAGCAGCAGTAAGTCCCTATTGTTGAGTCTACGATGTACTTCAGATACTGGGCAGCAAAGATACCTGAGCTGAAACTGGTAAGAAAGCCTTTTTCCTGAGGTCTGACATTTATGATATTGGAAGATACCAAGCATACTTGAAAAGGAAGGAAATAAATAAAAGTTCTACCCATATGAGATGCCTATGAATCATATCAATGACTAACATAGCACAAGAAACAAAAGGGTACATTAGTGCCACACATACTTTGTCAATAAATGATAGCTCCATATTTGTTCTTAAGACCTACACAAAAAGAAGGAGATCATGCCTACTTCTGCAAACCTAGACAACCACCAAGGGGCAAGAAAGCCAATGATCTTATAAGAAAACTCAGAGCAATCATTTTACAAAGCTAGGCTATTTTATACCTATATTATACATATTTGTTCATATTTCCACGGACAGATGTATTTGTGAACCTGCATCAAGAAAACTCTTTGACACAAATAGAGACTATTAAAAAAAATCCTGATCAAAAAAGCCTATCAAAACTCAGAGCTGTGAATCTCAGTCCAAGTGTACAGATTTAGAATACAATTGTACCTAAAGCTCTGGTATTATTACA
>JAQHUG010000508.1:320373-333669 GCA_028555095.1 Dicrostonyx torquatus | reverse complement strand
TCCAGCTGGACCAGGACTGAATGAGCATATGACCAAAGCAGACTCTCTGAATGTGGCTGCCAATGGGTACTGACCTAGAAGCCAATGATAATGGCACCGGGACCTATCTCTTCTGCATATATTGGCTTTTGGGAACCTATTCTATATGGATGCACACCTTCTTAGACCGGGATGGAAATGGAAGGGCCTTGGGCTTCCCACAGGACAGGGTATCCTGCCCTCTCTTAAGGAAGCATGGGGAGGGCAGTGGGTTAGTGGGGGAGTGGGAGGGCCTGGGACAAGGGGAGTAAATGTAAATTTTTCTTTTAACAATTAAGAAAATGATTAAAAGACAAAAAACCCAACATATCCGTAATATCTAATTTGGAGTCCTTTTAATGTGTTTTAATTAAATTGCTTTTATAAAAGAATTACAATATGAGAGCTTATTTCTGAAGGAGTTATATTTTCTTGGTTGTGTTTTTCACTGGGATCTAAGATCTGGATTTATGACATTTTTTGTGGTTTTTAGAATGGATACTAGAACTCACATTTGATGAATGTCTGGTCACCTCTTTTTTTTTACCTGGTTTTACCTCAGGTTCCCTGTTTGTGCACTTAGAGATTGAAGTTCAATTTTCAGTTTGGGAGCCACTCTGGGTTTTTAGGTTTCAGATGTTGACTGATCTGTCCCATAGCTGTAGTTTTTTATGGAACTATGAGTTCATTCTCCAAGAAATCCCCAATTTGTACAGTGTGTGACAGGCTAGTAATAAGGGAAAAGTCACTAACTCCAGAGAACTCTTAAACAGGTTTGGGATATAGCTCAACAAGGGGAAGCAGAAGTAAACCAAGTGGTACCCTGGGTATGGCTACAGATGACAACAAGCTGAAAGAGAATGAAAATTGGCTTAGATGAGGGGCTTCTAAGCTATTATTAAGACTGTCCTAGAGAGATTACAATGGAGAAGAACAAGAAACACACAGTACCTGCCAAGTGTTTCAGCAGTTAGAATCTGGAAAAAACTGGTCTCATTCTGTCCTGTTTTACAAGTGATTGGAGATGAGCTAGTAGGATTGGATTAGGAGGGCACTGGAGGAAGAACTCTTAGAACTATCCATTCATATCACATGTGGAAGGAAGCAACAAGGGGATGGAAACAGATGTCTGAATAATGGAGACATCAGCAACAATCTAGGAAGTTCATAGGGAAACCAGAATAGAGTAGCAAGGAGATCACATATCATTCATAAATCCTTTCAAGCATAGAGGTTGTGAGTTCCATGGAAGAGACTGTTTCTCTTGTTTGCTAGGGAATCACAAAGGGATATAGATAAAGTTCTTAATGAAAAGGTTAGTGGTTATTGTGAAGACTGAAGCTCAAATTTTAAAAGTGGTGTGAATAAATGACTTGAAAGATCACTAATAAGTAAGGTATCTACTTTAATTTCTGTAACCATATACCCCCTTAATGTTTATGGAACATCACAGAGGAGATGACAGGAAAAAAAATAACAAAAGAAACAAACATAAAAGTTAGAGAATATGAAAAAGCCAGAAAATGTGGAGAAGTATTGTGAAATGCCAGTCTCTGTCACATGATTGTGATTCGCACAAACTCTCAACAGGTACAGTTACACAAACAACAAAAGCTTAATATCAAGAGAGTTAAAAATCCCAGTGAATAAGAGAGAGGCTCTAACTATTGCAAGAAAACACTCTGGGGTCACATTTGAAGTCATTTCTTTGGGGATGTGTTTGAAATGTGTAGATTTGTGATATACCAGTGCAAGTTCTACACCCATTGCTACATAGATAGAGTGATTCAGATCAGTAGGGTATAGAATAAATGACACGAAGTTGGAAGGGAGGCATGTTGAAAGGAATGCATGGGGGGTAAGAACAATATATGTTATCTAGGATTCCCTGTCCTTGGCTTTGTTTTTAACTGGATTTCTTAATCTGTTTTCACCTCTTGTTGGATAAAACCTCTCTGATGACTGTTTACCTAAGCACTAAGCTATGAGTATAGCAGAATATTGTTAATCCTCATTACACTAACATTTTTTCTCCTCTACTCATTTTTTATTCTATCCACTGGGCTATGTAGTCTTAGTTTTAACATTCCAGGTAGGGGTGAGCTCATTCAGATGACAAGGATCTCAGGCTGGACCAGGTATTGATTGGCCACTGCCACAATCTCTGTGCCATCCTTACCCTAGCATATTCCATATGTGGCTGAGTTGGTGTCCCAGTCTGTCCACTGGAAGTCTTTCCTTGTCACCAGAGATGGACAGTGCAGGCTACAAATCCAGTTTTACCAGGAGTCTTGGCTAGAGTCATCTTTGTAGATTCTTGGGAGTTTCCCCTACACTAGGTTTCCAGTTGACACTGAAATAAGCCCCTTTCCAGCTGGCTCTTTCCTGCTGAAGAGAGAGAGGGAGGATTATAGTAACCAGAGGTGAGGAGTCAAGGACTTCACAAGAAAACCCACAGAATCAACTGATCTGGACTCATAAAAATTCACAGAGACTGAATGAACAAGCAGGGAGCCTGTGTGGGACAAAACCAGGCCCTGTGTAAATATGTGACAGTTGTGTACCTTTTTCTTCTTGTGGGACTGTAAACAGGAAGATCAGGAACTTTCTCTCTTGCTGGATTTTGTGACCCTATTCTTAATACTGGGCTGCCTTGCCCAGCCGTAGTATAAGACAAGGTGTTTAGTCTTACTGCAATTTGCTATGCCATGTTTTGTAGATATCCATGGGAGGCTGTCCTTTTCTGAATAGAAACAGAGGAGGAATGGATATATGGTGAGGGAGGATTGATGGGGAGGGACTGGAAGGAGAGGAGAGAAAAGAAATATGCAAAATATAAAAGAAATGAATAAAAGAGAAAAATTATAGCTTTCAATAAATATAGCTCTATAACAAAAATATACTTATATACATAATGAAGTTCACATGGAATAAATAAATAAAATAGATAACTTAGAATGTCTTGAATAAGTATTCTATTAGTTATAAATTAAAAGTGAACTATACATTAAATAGTAATTTCTCAAACTATAATCATTGTATTCATTTAGAATTGTCACCATTAAAAAGATAAAATAAAAATATTGATGAGTATGTGGAAAAATAACTATTCTTCTAGACTTATGATAATATATAGGCCTGTATATGTTGCCTGTATAAAATGGAGCTGATAATCAAGATTATTATAAAGCATTATTGAATGGATAAATGATGAATAAAATATATCTTGAATAACTCTTGATAACTCATTCATAAAATATTTTTAGTCTTTTCATAAAATTTATTAAGAGAGATAAACATAGAGGCCATTATGTGAAATAAAATATCACAAATGACAAATGACTATATACATACTTATGCATATGTGTGTGTATGTGACAAAAGACTGTACATATAGAATCTCACCAAGATTAAGGATGAAATTTCAATTAAATAAAAATAGAGAAAAATATTTCTCATAAATTATTCAAAGAGTATGAAAAATAACAGGATTAGATGGGTAACTTTGCTGTTGTTTGATTGGTGGACTTTATTTACTGATGATGAAATTTTTATTTTTGTTTGTTATGCAACTGGGAATCAACCCTTTCACATATTAAGAAAGGGCTCATATATTAAGCTCTGCTCCTGTCCCATGTTCTTAGACTCAACATGCATTAAGTTACCATGCATAAGCAAGTTTTACTTCTATTTTGATATAAGAAAATTGTTAATCTTACCATAATTATATACTTACTACTCAGATTATCTCTGGGAATACATGCTATATTTCTCTTTTTTTTAGATTGAATTTGTTTATCCTAGTCTTATTATAGGTGGCAAAATTACACTTTTATGAAAGAAAAATACTTTTTTTTGAGACAGGGTTTCTCTGTGTAGCTTTGGTGACACTTCCTGGAACTTACTCTGTAGATCACACTGGCCTTGAACTCACAGAGTTCTACTGAAGGACCCCAGAGACCTGGGTGCCTTCTACCCACCGTCAAGATGCCAGACACCAGGCCAGCTGGATGCAAAATGCAAGAGGGTTTATTTTCTCAGACCTGAGGATGCTACAGCATTCGAAAAGCTGAGCATGTCCCTTCCAGCCTAGAGCCATTATTTATATTCTATAAAAGCAGATATATGATTATACAGTTTCTATTAGCTACTTTAATTGAGGCGAGGGATAAGTTCAGTCATGTCAGCTTTGTCCTTGTCTAGGGACATCTGGTGTTCTCTATTCATCCTTTATGTGTTAGCTAGGCCCGACCTTCAGACTATAGGCTTACTGTTTCCGTGGGTCAGAGTGGCCTTGCCTTCAGACCAAGCCACCTGGCCGATGTCCCTATTTTGGGCTTGGGAGAAGGGGGGTCATGGCGTTACCACTGCTGTTAACCCATTTCATTTCACTGCTAGTTCTGCCTCTTGAGTATGGGGATTAAAGCATGAGCCACCACTGCCTACTAAGAGACATTTTTTAAAATTAAATTATTTCCATTCTTCTGTAGTAAGAAGAGAGGATTTATACCTACTTTCATAACATAAAAATTCAAAGCATCAAAATTTTCCAAACATGGTCTTTTCTATTTGATTAATTTGGTTAAAGAAAGTGAAAAACTTACTTTTATTTATCTGAACACATAATTTTTGTAAATTTTTAAAGGATCTCATTCCAATTCCCACTCAAAATTTTTTGATTTATTCTTTGAATATCTCATATACATATTGTTATGGTCCAACTTGACAAGATTTCACTTCCCAGGGTAGGAGCATAAGGATTAGAATTATTAAGCAAAAGTAACAGAGATATAAGGGATATAAAATACAGAAACACAGAACAATATTGGTACAGAAATTCAGTAAATACTGAATTTGTACATGTTTATTTTACACATGCCTATATACTTCATTCCAAAAGTGGAAGGCAGAAGCAACATACTTCATTAACATGATAAACTTGAATTCTCCCATCTTTGGTCAAGGAGAAGCAGCTGTACCTCTAGATTGAATATACTATTTAACCACACCCTAGGTCAAGATCTCTTGTTTGTAGCCACACCTGTTATCAACAACTTTGAGAAAGCAAAAATAAGCTCAATTTCTTTGAACTTTAGTCAAGGTGAATGGACTCACATCTGTGGGTACTGACAACATATGCAGTGTAATTTTATCATATCCACACACACTACCCACTCCATTTTACTAACTTGCATCACAGCCACACATTTGTTTATTTTTTATTTTTTATTTAGAGCTAGCACCCTGAGTGCTATTCACATGTTCATGGATTGGAGTTGTCTTCTGAGTAATATAAAACCCACTAGTGGCCACATTCCTCAAGAAGGTGACTCTCCCTCCTCAAGATGTCAACTTCAGACACTTCCTTGGTTAAGTGTTGGACCTCAGATCTTCTCCCCAATCCGTACTGGAAATTTTAACTGACTTGATATTGCACAGGTCTTGGGTCATTAACAATAGCTTCTATGAAGTCACAGTACAACAGCCATGTCATAGTCACAGGGCACAATTTCATCTTTATATAACATTGTTATGGTTACATAGTATATTTTTAAGAGCTACAACTTTTTACTTCTAATTATTATCATGTCTTATGAATTATTAATTCATGGCAATTCTGTTTTTAGCTTCACATATGCATGAAGGTGTTTGCACTCTTTCTCAGGTGCTATGCAACTTTCCTGACCATGTTTGTCAGAGGCATGTTCTCCTAACTGTATGGAGTTTGTCATTTATACCAAGTTTAATGACAAGCAGACCACAAAGATTCACAGGTCTCTGACCTTCCAAGTCTAGAATTACAGAAGTGTCAATACCAGTTCCATACAGAATTATTTTTAATATTAAAAGTATTAAATATTAAATAATAATGTTTCAAAACAGTAAAGTGTAGTTCTGAGAATTTAAAGAAAAAAATATAAGAGGTCATTACTGTTCCCTGTATATTCCTGACTGTCCTGGAACTCTCTTTGTAGACCAGGCTATTCTTAAATTTAGAGATCTGCTGCCTGTTTCTGAGTGCTGGAATTAATGTTGTGTGCCACCAGCTCGACTTTTTTAGGGTTTCTATGTTGTTATATCAACAATTATTAAGTTGAACTGTATGTATGTACTCAGACTGATTTCACCATACACAACTCATAACTATGGGTTCAGTTTTATGAAATTATACAGTTACATATATATATCTAAGATCAGATGAACCATGGTCCTTAAGATATTTAAATGTGTTATCTTAATGACATTCAGTTTTCAAACTGAATGATCAACAGATGTTCTCTGAAGCTTACTTAGTGAGAGTCTTATTAGGGAAAGCTAACTTGTAATTAAAAATCTTGGAGGTAGTGATGACTTGCAGGACTCAGCATAAAAATACATGAAGAAAAATTATAGTCTAATTTAAAAAAAATGAGGATATGTGTTTAAACACAATTGAGTTATTTAATGAGTAGATTTATTGAGAGAATAGTACTATGTCACACCACTTCAGCATATTGAATAGCTCCAGGGGAAAATGTTGCAAGGGAGTTTTAATTAATTTCTGTCATCTAATCCTCTCTTAACTCTGAAAAATTTTTTGTCACAGGCTTCATGTTACTCTCAAGGACAGAGTGAGGGCCATTGGAAAGCAGTGTTATCCAAATAAGGTTGTTAAGAGGCCATGTTGAACTTCTCCATTAAAGCTAATGCACTTAACACTCCTGCCATTCAAAATCCATATTGCAGTGTAGCAGCAACTGCATAAAGATTTTACTTCTTCAGTCTGTCCTTATATGCTATTGCTGTATTTTTAGGAACTTTAATGTGGCAACATTCCAGAATGTTCGGTTCTAGCTTGTGAAAGATTGCAACTCCTCTAACAGCTTGAAATAGCAATATTTCAAGCCATTGGGTATATCAGCTTCTATATCTAAAAGTGAGTGCCAGTCTTACAGTTTTCTGTAATTTATCTATAGTTTTTATATCTCTGGGTTACAGAGAGGAGTAGAAGATTAATGAGGTGACATATTTAAAAGTTTTATGAATAATAAATATTACCTTATTTTTTTGTAGGATAAATGAAGTCATGTGTAGGTTAAGTAGCCATTAGAACTGATTTTTAAAAGGACCCACTTATGATTCATTTAACTACATTTCTAGCACTTAGTTCCTTCTGCTATTCTTAACTTGTCACTTTGAGTGCAAAAGGTTTGGTGAGAGCAGGAATCATGTATAAAAATATGTAAATTCTTGTTCACTTAAGATAGCTTTTTAAATACATTCCAGCACATCAAATTTAATGTCCAAAGAACAATATTTTGCCTACTCTTTGCTAACCTTCTCTCCGGAGACCTGCCATCCACCTTCCAAATAAATTCAATGAGGCTTATTCTTTCTTACGAATGTGGCCTTAGTTTGACTTGTTTCCAGCCTTTTGTTTTGTTGTTGTTGTTTGTTTGTTTTTGTTTTGTTTCATTTTTGTTTTACAAAAGTGTTTCTCCTTAGCTTTGTAGTCTGTTCTGGAATTAGCTCTCATAGACCAGGCTGGCCTTGAACTCATAGAGATCTGCCTGCCTCTGCCTCCTGAGTGCTGGGATTAAAGGCATGCACAAACAGTGCCCAGCTTAGCCTGTAGTAGTGGAGAGAGGGCTGTGTCCTGCCTCCCAGCTCCTGGCTGTCTGGCTAGCTTACACCCAAAATAACCACATGGAAATTGTATTAATTAAATTACTGCCTGGCCCATTAGCTCTAGCCTCTTATTGGCTAACTCTCACATCTTGATTTACCCATTTCTATTATTCTGTGTTCACCACGAGGATGTGGTTTACTAGCATGAGTCTAACCAGCGTCCATCTTGGGCAGGAGAAGCATGGCATCTGCCACATTGCCTTCTTCCCAGCATTCCATCCTGTCTACTCTGCCTACCTGATTTCTGCCCTATCAAAGGCCAAGGCAGTTTTCTTTATTCAATCAATGAAAGCAATACACATGCAGAAGCACTTCCTACACCATTAGCCAGCTTTTCTTAAATTATACCATCTACCTTTTGCCTTGGGACTTTTATCTTTCTCTATTTTACATATCTTTTTATACACCTTACTCTGTGGCTTGCTGTGAAGCTGGGTGGCTGGCATCTGGTTACCTGTCTCATTCTCTCTTTGCTCCCTTATCTTCTCCCAGATTTATTCTCCTATTTATTCTCTCTTTCTGCCAGCCCTGACTTTCCCTTCTCTTGCCTAACTATTGACCATTCAGCTCTTTATTAGACCAATTAAGTGTTATAGACAATCAAAATGACATCACTTCACTGAGCTATGCAAATGCAACATAAAACAATGTGACACATCTTCTTATCATTAAACAAATATTCCATAGCATAAACAAATGTATCACATTTTACTATAATATTCCACAACAATCCTTTTTACTAAGATTTTCTTTAATATCCCCAGAGAGAAAAATTAGATAAGTTTATGGGTAGATAGATTTTCTTAAGTAAATGTATTTTCACAAACATCTAACTTTTTATACTTAAAAGGAGAGTAGAAAGCCCTTTATAGCGCTCTCTAGTAATTACTTACAACAATTTCCATATAGTTCTAGATACAGACTCAAGATACAGTAACAGATCACTGTAGAATAGTTGGCAGAGGGCAAATTCTCCCTCCAAAATTGTATAAATCTTCTTATAAAGTATAATTCCATATAGCTTCATAGTATAAAATCAAGTAGTTTTTGTACTCCATTTGCTTATTTCTCAGTGCTTTTATTGTTGTTGTATATTTTTGAAAGAGGGTTTCTCTGTGTAGGCCTGGCTGCCCTAGAAATGGGTGCCTTGGAACTTGCATAGATTTGACATCCTCTTTCTCCATGGTGCTAAGATTAAAGGTATGCCCCAGCTCTGCTTGGCCATATAGAATGTTTAACACAATCAAGCCTACTTGCTACTTTACTCTTTTGGGTTCAGAACATTATTGGACAAAAAGGAGCTCATGCTATTTATAGAGACATGCACCTGAAGTAATAGAATATATATTTTTTTTTGGCTAAGTCTAGAATCACCAGTGGTATTATGTTGTTTTTAGGGCATGCAGTAACCATATAAGTGATATATTCTCAACTAAGTTCTACAGAAGTATAATATTAATTTATTATTATTAAAAACTTCAATTCTCATTATAAATATAATGAGATTATCCATACATACATACACACATACATATATGTGTATTTGTGTGCATTCAGCCTTGATGAAGGGGGGAGGGGCCTGGGCCTGGTTTAACTTGGTATGTTGATGCTCCAATGGAGGCCTTGCTCACTAGAAGAAGTGAATGGGGATGGGTTGGGGAACAGTGGAGACAGGTGAGGAAGGGGAGGGAGAGGACACTGGGGTTGGTATGTAAAATGAAAAACAGTATTTTCAAATAAAAGAAGAACCAACCAAAATGATACATTACAGTGTGTAAACTAAAAGTAGCGCAAGAAACAAAATAAATAGCAAGTTTGTTTCTGAAAGTTCCTAGAGCATCAAGAAATATATTCTTTAAATTCTTTTTTGTGGAGGATAGAAGTTGAACATTGGGCTTCTTTTCTTTATTCTTATGTATGCCATGAATAGCCATTGCAGTATCCGTACAGAATTTGTATATGCTAAGACCAATTTTTTCCAGCATTCTAAGTAACATAACTCTTACTTAGTCCATAGCAAAGGATTAATGTAGTCTTGACTTTGGTGATGCTACCTCATCTGCAGACATTTCAGTTGAGGAAAACTTTGGAACCAGGAATAGAAGAGGTATGGCACATATTGTCTCCTCTTAGTCATTAATGGACCCACTAGTGTACCTAATCCTGCTGACTGGACACATTTATATCTTTAAATGGGCATACCCATTGTGATTCATGTGAAATATATCCCCACAATCATTTTCTTCAACATGAGAGCAAAAGCAAGAGAAAGAGACACATAAAAACATTCTCTTCCTTTCCTATTCTGTGGCTCTTTTAGGATGCTGACTACACCAATAAGACAGACATTGTAAAAATTAATTCATATCACGCTTTCTAGAAAACCACAAAAGAAACACAGAAATTAGACATTGTTATAAGACAAAAAGATAAGGCGAAATTTAAGAAAAGATGAATGGTAATTTAATTTTCTTATATAATTTTATATGGATCACTACTTAGGTCTCTAGTAAGACACATTTATTCTCAAAATATTACAACAACTGAATCAAACTCAACCAAAGCAGAATCCTAATTCTTCTCTATAGAAAAAGTTCTTCCAAGAAGTGCTTTCCAAAAGACAGAGTTCTTCAACTGTGAGCAATGTAAACATTAATAATTTTCCTCACACAATCATGAGAATGTTACAAATAATCTCTCATTTACTGGTGTAGGAGGGTCCTTCTGTATTTCTGTTGCTTCAGTGGTTGACAAAAGAAACTACCTTGGCCTTTTGATAGGGCAGAAATCTGATAGGCAGACTAGACAGAGTAGAATTCTGGGAAGAAAGGAAGTGTGGGGGACACCATGCTTCTCCGACCTGAGATGGACATAGCTTAAAATCTTCCTGATAAGACCACTACCTCATTGTGACTTACAAACTATTAAAAATGGGTTGAAATGAGATGTAAGAGTTAGCCAATAGAGGCTAGAACTAATGGCCAGGCAGTGTGTTAAATGAATATAGTTTGTGTGTAATTATTCTCGGTATAAGATAGCCAGGGCCAAAAGCAGGCCCACGGCTGGGAGCCAGGTACCGAGGAACGCAGCCCCCACTGCCCACTCCTCCTCATACTACAACTTATGGCCTTTAAAATAATATCATATTTCTAATCCCATTATGATGAAATGAAGTAGAATGTGGCTGTCTATAAACTATGATTCAATATTCAATTTATAGAAATATAGAAAGAATTAGGAACAAATTATTTCTGTATTTTCCAGAGCAATCACAATTAGAGATTGAGAAATTCTACAGAGGTGATTACTTTCACTTGCAGTCAAAATTTTATATTTATGAATATCTAGTATTACTAGATTTCTCATTCCATATGCAGAAATGTTAAAGTAAATTTATTCCAATATTCTTATGAATTTTGAGACTAGACTGGTATGAAAATTAAACATATAACAATGAAAATGTGTACCTCTTTAACATGAAAAATTTGTTTTATATAGCAATAGTAATGGAAAGGGACAATAAATTACACATCATGACAAAATAAGAAAGGTAAGCATAGGTTAGTCTTTTAATTAAAGCTCTGTTAGAGAATCACAAAGATTCTTTCTTCAAGAAAATGCATACAATATACATGATGGATAAGCACAATTTGATACCATGTTTGATGATAAAGTCCCAGTCCAGTCTCCAGAACTTCAACAAAGACAGTGACTCTAAAGCTTTCAGCTCATCACTGTGTGCCATTAAGTACAGGGCTCAGGCTTTTGATTGTATTTCAAGTTATTTGTGAAAAATACGACTCTACAAAAGATGTTCCTTGTTCCTACTCAGTCGGAAATCTACTTCAGAATTCAGAAACTCTTCCTTCAAACCACAGATATTTTCCTCTGGCCAAGGGGACTTCCTTTTTACATGAAATAATAATGTGCTTGAATATTTAATTTAGGTTTCACTACATTTACTTATAAATTATGAAAAAGGAAAATAAACATTCAATTTTAGAGTGTCACTGCAGTCATGCTTAAAACATTTCTTTCATTTGTAAAATCTCTGTAGAAAATCAAAACTAGACAATGAAGATTGTAATAACAAGTGAAATTGGAACCATTTATAAATTTAGAGAGCCATTGACTGATGTTTTCCATGTGTTCATAACTGATAAAAACATAATAAACAATAACAAATTAGCAAAGTGAGTTTGTTTATTCATATATAATATGTTTTATATAATTTCAGTAGCATAATTCTAGTAATGGAAAATAAATATTGATGCTTTCTCTTAGACAAGATTTGTTTTTAATTAGTGTGGATGGAACCTGGAATGTTAAATGTTAAAGGGAAGACCTCTGACTAAACCATAAACTCAACTGTAGATAGAGACATTTATAAACTCATAGTCTTGCACATGAAAGTGTGTAATATGATTCCTACCAGTTGCACAAAATAGTCAATATCAACCTTTGTCATGTTACACTGAGAAAACGTTGTATCTGTTTTTAGTTTCTTTATAGTAAGCTACCTGATTATTTTTGACAATTTCAAAGTTGTATATAGTATATTTTGTTTACTCTTATCTCTCTTATCTTTCTTGTTCTATATTATGACCTTGTGAGTTTAAGCTTTCTAATTTGCATGACTCTTCTTCTTCTAATGGCATGATGTCTTCTATTTTTCATAGAATATTTCATATTTGTATTTCTTTGATTCTTTAAAAGTAGATATTTCTGTTAAATTTCTAACTATAGTAATAATTTTTTCATCCTTTCCACAGCTGAAAATAAAAGAGACTTTGGAGTCATCATTTGTTTCAAATTCTATACTTATCCCACAGCAACTTATTGCATGTTCACACTAAGTACAAAGGCTGTTTTTTTAATTTTCAACTTCATTTGAAAATATATTTATAGTATACCTAAAATGTGTAATTATATTATTAAATGAAATATTGGAAGTGTCTTCATTTAAATAGTTTTGCAGAGTAAGATCATAATCAATGTTAAAGAAAAGTATCATTTTATTTAAATTTCTTAATACTTGATTATAAATATATCATTGATTCTAAATGAATTAAAATGTGTCTGAAATAGAAAAACAAATTTGAGGATATACACTATGCTATTTCAAGTGTAAATAAATCATTATGATTTTAGCACTACATCATTGGCACTCATGCAAATAAAACATGAAATAAAATATATATACTCATAATTATTTGTGGAT
Organism: Dicrostonyx torquatus; assembly: GCA_028555095.1. Taxonomy (NCBI): domain Eukaryota; kingdom Metazoa; phylum Chordata; class Mammalia; order Rodentia; family Cricetidae; genus Dicrostonyx; species Dicrostonyx torquatus. Next base: position 320,762 of record JAQHUG010000508.1, on the reverse strand, counting down.
ATTCAACAAAACCACTACAATGATCTAGGGAAGGCTCCACAGTTAAAGGCAATTGTTGTTGATCCTGAAAATCTGTATTCCACATATTGAAACTCACAAGTTTGAAGGACAGAATCCTACTTGTCCCTTGATCTTCACATATTCACCCTCATATCATTAAATATAGGCACTATACCATACCACACAAAATAAGCAAAGAAAAAAGGTAGTAATCAAACACTTTTGCAGAACAATTATGTCACAATAGCAGAGGATGGGTAAAGTTACCCTTCCCTTGACAAAGGTAACATTATTTCTTAAATGGGTCTTAGACCTAATGTGTAAAAATGAGGAATGAAAAAGTAGCTTCCCTGAGATGCTGAGAAGAAGGTATATTCTTTTCTGTTTGG
>JAQHUG010000508.1:270800-285031 GCA_028555095.1 Dicrostonyx torquatus | reverse complement strand
GAACTGAATCAATGTCTGTGGGTTGTCTTTGCCTCAGTTCCCAGAATGGAGTTATGTTTGAAGATTATTCACAAAGACAGAGGAGGATGAGCAGTCCAGCATGTGTGTGTGGGCAACTGTTCCGCTTCTAAATTCTAAGAGGCTTCAGAAAATGTCTTTAGAGCCTAGAGGCCTCAGAAATGCATTTAGAGTCTTTCAGATTAAATCCATGGATTTGATAGCTAAATCCACCCCACTCTTTAGTGTTATGAGAGTTTAACTTTATGGCAGAGGTTCTGGCCTGAGCCATGTTTATTGCTAAAACCCTATAGATTTTTAAGGTCTCTTCCACCACCAAGAAGCAGGATATCAGCTATTCATAAATACCATTTAAATGTTTGGTGGTGAGGTCCCTTAAAAAAATTGCAAGTTTTTAGTAGCTAAAATGGAGTTGAGAAGCATCTCTTAAATGAGCCCATGTTGGCACTATTTGTTGACAGAGATTTCTGTCTCACCTGGTCCCACAGCCATTCAGTCCCAAAGAAGCACACAGAGGCCTACGTTAATTATAACCTGATTGGCCTATTAGCTAAGGCTTCTTATTAACTAACTTGTAAATCTTACAGTAACTCATAATCTTTGTCTGTGTTAGCCACATGCCTTGGTACCATTTGCTTCCTCTGTGTTCAGGGAACAACTGCAAACTGAGCCTTTCCTCTTCCAAGAGTTAACCTATTCTGCTTGCCCCACCTATACTACTTGCTTGGCTACTGGCCAATCAGTGTTTTATTAAAACTATACAAGTGACAAATCTTTACAGGGTACAAGACCATTGTCCCACAGTAGATTGTTGTCAGAATAATTAGAACAATAGTGGAAATAAAGTAAAAACACACCAGGCCAAAAGTAATATTTTTCTCCAACTCTGGAACTGTTATTGATTACATGACTATAAAGCTGAATGAAACAATATTCAGTATTGGGAATAAAAGAGAACACTGATCATCGGATCACATTCTAGGCTGTTAAGTTATATACTACATCATGCAACATATTTCTTTATTTTTGCAACTGCTTGTTGAAGTAAAGTAGGTAGTATTTAGACTTATCAATAGTTATATACCTCTAGTAAATGTTTAGAAGTATGGTGTGGGGAAGATGTAATGTCGGTCTGTATGTAAATGCAGCAGGTGTGTGAGTAGTGTGTGAGGATGACAGTGGGAGGCATTTGATGCCCCGAAGATGAAGTTTAAAAATGTTATGAGTCACCATGTGGGTCCTGCAAACTGAATCCTGTCTTCTACAAAAGCAGCAAGTATTTTAACCTCTGAACCCTCCAGCACTATCAAGGCAAACACACTTTCAATATAGATTTGACTTCTTTTATGCCTTCTCCTCTTAGTGGTATAATTCATATTATATAAATCCTTACGGACATCACTGATTCCATCATAATTTTATTCCCAGTCTTTGCCCACCAGTACAGGAGTGAAATATTCTAAGTATCACTTATTACATTGTGACACAAGAAACTCTTCATATAAATTATACGATTCTTTACTTTAAGATTTCCTATTTGATTAATTCTAAGCTCTCAGTATCCCTGAGCCTGCTAGGTTTTATAGAGACAATGCAATTGCTATACAATATCTTTGAATATGCTCATTTAAAAGTTTCAAGGGAATGTAAGTCCAAAGCCAAATAGTAAATCATAATGATAGTTCATTTCAGAAGCAAAAAAAACAGAAATAATAGAAAACCAAAATTAGGAATGAAACAAATGCTTTATTGTGAAACTAAAAGCAGCCAATGCAATTAAACAAAATATGCAACAATAATCCTTCTGACTGTTGGAAAACATAGGTTACAGAAGATTAACATGTCCTTGTTGCTATCAAACATATCAAATCCTCATTGTTTTACTGGAAATTCACAAGTACCCTCAGTATGATATGCTTTTATTTCATAGAGATGATCTCCAGCATCTAGTATCTGTGACTATGTTGTTTCCCTGGAGAGTTCCTACTTGTTACATTCATTCATTGTGAAATTAGAATCAATGTAGATACTCATATGGAAACTATGTTACCAGAAAAATAGCAGGATGCCATCCATGATGAAGGCTAGACATGTTTAATCTCATATTACTCATTTGACAAAGAACTTTGATCAGCTTATTGAGTTGCAGCAATCAGGCTCACATCTATCACTAGAGGCATATACAATGTCAGAGAGGCATCTGACATTACTAAAAGATATCATGTCTTGCACAGCACACCTAGAATTCTATTTAATACATTTTCTTTAAGTTTGCTGTCCTAAATTATGGATTGTAAAATTTGGAAGATTTTTTAAATTAAGAATGTAATTTAAGACTTTGAAGTCAGCACTAATTATAGTAATATATGCATATATGTATGTGTGTTTATATATTCAATAATTCATATAATACATTACAAGGATCTAAAATAAATGTTTAAATGATTCAACTATATAAAACTTTTAACCTCAATTTTTCTCTCAGAAGATAAAACATAACTAATAGTATTTTCTTATATAACTTGACCACTTTTATTATGAACATGGGCCATAGTTTTTATTGTCAGTGGATCCCTATGGAAACCAAAATGTTTAAATTTCAAAATTCCTTACATCACTGTAAGCTTTGACAACATATCTATTTATTTTCCTAACAGTCTTGTGTGTCTTCTTTCCCTAAAGCTCAGTTCTCCTTTCATCATTGTTGGCAATCCCCTTTCAGAAATTTTATTGAATATTTTGCTTTTTCTTGATAGCTAGAATCTTATTTAATGGGCCTTCTTCCATATTAATCTATTGTATATTTTTCTAAATATGAATTCCATTCTAGGTAAAGAGGTTCTCAGCTTTGCCCTGCGTGAGCATTCAGTCCTGTTTCAAATTTACCATTATCCATATAGATGAGCTGATCACACTGATTCTATATCAGACCCTACATTTGAAAATGTAACTATCAGGGTTGTATTCTCACTTCCACTTACAGCTATGCCACATTTAAAACTAGATCAGGCCTACATGTTATTACAAGTCTCTTTGACATGGTCAGGGAGTTGAGGATGAAATCTTTTCCAAAATAAAATCAGTTAAAAAAACAAGATCCTAAACCATGAACCCACTCAGGACATTGCCGCGTAAGTTGTGTTTATTGATGTATATATTTTAAAATAATCTTATTGTTAGCAGAGACTGCTTTCAATATGAAATCTATAAAACAACCTGAATGGAAGAAAATATTACAACTTACTGGTACATAGCTGAAGCTGATTCTAATGGCAATCATACACTGCTCTGAAAGACCCTCAGTGTGAGGAACGACTGACTTCATTTTAGTCTAAGCACAGAACACAGTTCCAAGGTAATGAATTAGAAAGTGACATTTGGAAAAATTCTGACCATAAAACTCATACCACATGAACAATAATACAATCCAAGCATGCATGCTTATATATCTATAAATAAGTATTCAAAATAGAAAAGCATCAAGTAATTCCAACTCTCTTTGTTTTGTAATTATATGAATACTTTTAACTTTTTACTATTGCAAAAAAGCTAACTCATTTTTAAACCACATGCTAGAAATAAACTCAAGTGTCATGTAATTAATTTTGTGCTCTGTAGACAATTTTTTTTGTTGAGCTGCCAACTCACAAAACAGCAGCAGTGAGACTTATTATTAATTATGAAAGCTTGACCTATAGCTTACGTTTGTCCCACTAGCTCTTTTAACTTAAACTAACCTATTTTGTTTGTCTACATGTTGGCACATGTCTTGTGACTTTTAACTCTTCTCCTTTATTTCTTGCCCCCCTGAGTCTGACTCATGACTACTCCTTTTTTCTCAGAGTTTCTTATCCCCAGAAGTCACACCTAACCTTTTCCTGCCTAGCTAATGGCCTCTCATCTCTTTATTAATCACATTAGTATATCTTTACACAGTGTAAAGAAATAGTTCACAACAGTTCTTGAAATTCTTATGTTGGATTCTTGATCTTTGGTTATAGTGACTTTCATGACAATTGTCAATATTCCAGATTTGTCCAGTTTTAAAGAAAGGACTTACTGGAAGATGTCACATATGTTGACATGTGACATCTTTAAAAGAGCATATATACATGTAGAAACAAAGAGAATCAAAGGAGGCAATGCAGAGATGAAGAATGCCTGGAATGTGAAGCTCCTACACTTTGAGGCTTGTCTGAAACTTGGTCCTGTATCTAAAATAATTTCCAAAGGTAATTAAATCAAGTGTCCAAAACTGAATGAGTGAAAAATATAAGCTTACTTTTCTGAGGATCTTATGGCTTCAGCATAAAATCAATTTATCAAGAAATTGTAGACACTTGGAAACATTTTCCCTTTACTTGTGCTTGTTTGTTTTTCTTTAGTTTTAATTTATTTTATGGTGTTTTAATTTTTGATTGTTGACAGATGATTTTATACATGTGACTGATTACTGAGTAATATTTAAGTTGGTTAAGTGTATCATAAATGCTTGGTCATTTGCCACATCTTTATTATTTGTGATTTATGACTTTGATTTTTCTGCCTTGACACATAGCTCAAAAAAAAAACCCTGATAAATGAAGATTATATTTTCTTTTTCTATTAACCTCCTGAGAAGCAATTAGGACCAAGTTTCAGACAGGCCTCAAAGTGTAGAACATGTAACAACTAGAGAAGAATGATGTGTTGAAAACATTTGTTTCAAGCTTGCTTTGTATCTCATGGAAAATGCACCAAAAGACTCTAAGGACATTTTTGAATTTGAGGTATAGCAGAAAAAAAAACACATAGAACTGAGAAATGCATATTGAAAAATACCAAAAAGTAGAGAAACATCAACCAAACAAAAAATGGCAACATTAAATTAAATCAGGTCCTACCAGATATCATGAAATTAGAGCCAAGACATGAAGAATTATAAGAAAGCAAATGTAAAGTGGAATGGCTGTTGTTAACAACTGAATATTCACAAAAGTTATATAGAGAGATGTAAATTAAAATGATTTACCAAACTGACCTTAAAATTATTTGTATACACTGCTATTTGCCTAGTGAAATATAAATAATTTAGGAATAAGCCAATGATAGAGATATGCACAAATTGAGAAGAAAGTACTGGAAATAGTCACAGGGCCATCAAGACACGGTTTCTTTCCAAGTTTTACTTAGTACTTTAAGGGACAAAAATACTCCAAAATAGATTGTTATACATATCATTTAAAGATAGGCTAATTTTAACTGTTTTTTATTTTTGTGATAGAAGGTAATATACAAAATTTAGAGATCAGAAAGAAAAAAATAATTTTTAAAAATTGTCTAGTTTATTAGGAAGAAGTGCAGAAGGCAATATTTCATTCTTGATTTAAAACTTTGCACTTCACTTCATTGCATGTGTTATTGAAGTAAAGTATTTTGAACACTGGATGATATGCTGTTACCAAAATAATCTACCAATTATTTTATAATTTATAAATAATTTCTGAAAACATCATATGAGTGTACTGTTCCTGCATTACTTTTTTCCTTTCCTCTCTCTATCCAATTCCTATCATGTCAGTGTCCTCAAACTCATCACCTCTTCTTTATTTATTGTTATTACACAGCACACACTCTATCTATATGTATATTATATAACCTATTAGGTTCATTTCTGTTCATAGATGTAAAATTATATATGTATATTTACAAATTTGTATTCCTATATGTATATTTATGTCTTTGTCCATAGTGAATCATTTAGGATGCATTACCTATGTGGGGGATGATTGTTTGTTTGTTAGCTCAGCAAATAATAGCAGAAATGACAAGAGACAGGACAAACAAAGGTGCGGTGATGTGGTGACTATTATTCTTCAACTGGAAATTCAAATGTGAGAGATGTGTTCCTTTTCAGAGCTCAAGAAAAACAGGGCAGACGAGGTGATAGGTGAATCTGAGCACATATGGTTGTTTTACAAAATTATTTTAAGTACAAATTTCAAAGGGTTGGTTGATCTTAGTAACCAGGCATCCTAGGACTGGGAAAGTGGCTTTCAGAATTACTCTTCTCAATATATGGCAGAAGACGTTCTCATTTGTACAAATGCAGCCAACATTCCAGACCTAAAACGACCATATAAGATGCAGCCTGAGCATAGTCAGGGGTTTTACCTTTTATAGAGTACCTGAATTCCTATTCTTTCTTAAGCTATCCCAATTGTTTAACATTAACAGGCAGCAAGACAGATTTTCTCACTTATTCAATGGGTCACCTTAACCAGACTGAAGCTAACTTAAATAAATTTTCTTGTAAAGCACACTGAACAAATATAATTCTATGCAAATTCACTATATATATATATATATATTTCTATTTATTTTAAATAACTTTCTGAGAATATTCAAAAAGTCCTTTATTATAAGCCTTGATTATAAATCTCCACTTGCAAAATTAATTGAGGTTTATGATTAACCAAAATAAAAATGTAGATGAAGGTTTATATAAATTGCTCATTATATACTGATTATTTTTGTCTTTTGATTATTAAAAAGAAATGAAGGTAAAGAATTTTCAATGCATACAAGGAGAGATGAAGAAAATGTTAAATCATTTTTCTCATAAGAGCCACAGTTATCACTTCAATAAATTATAAAATTAAGAAATATTCATTTCAAAAAATTGGAACAATGTAAAACAAATGTTAGTAATTATATTTTATGTGAAGATAACAAAAAATGACCTGGAAACTTCACTTCCAAAGTAAAAGTGAAATGCTAAGGTCACGAAGAGGTATTTATTATATGTGGAACGTTTTGTGGTCATTAATAATCAGGGGAGAGACAAGATAGATAGATGGAGATAAAAGACTAAAATGAATAGGAACATGATAGAGGGGGATGATAGAAAGAAAACCCAAATGACATACAAAGTACATCATTAGAATTTTAAGGATAACTCCACAAATGAAATATTTAAAGTACAAAAGTTTCAAACTTAGATGTATTCATTTCTAAAAGTTCTCTGAACTAATGTCAAATTGAATTGCAAAAGGAAGGATGCTATAGCACCCTAAGAAGTTATGGTAGCTAAAATTCACACTTAGCATTTGAAAACCAAAGCATATTCTGTTAAACAAGTTAAAATTCAAGTACAAAATAAAAGTTTCAAGATTATCCCCAAGAGCAATTGTGCTTTTTAATCGCAGAAAATATCAAGTTGAACTTGATTTTTTTTCAGTTACACTCAATTCAAGAAGACAATTTGATTAATTTCTAAAATATGCTGAGAGGAAGAAAATTTGATACAACAATCTTATATTCGATAAAATTTTACTATTATTGCAAGGAAAATGTTCAAGTAAAAGGTACAGCATGCCTAATGCCATGTCATCAATGAATAACAAGGTCAGAAACTCTTGGCAAAAGTGGGAGAGCTATTGATAAAATAAAAAGCAATAGAAATGGAGTTTAAATCTATTGATTACAAAAGCAAATTAAGGAATATCTTGTTAATTAGAAGTAGTCAGCGTTCCTCACAAAGTGTACATACATGCAATTATAATAAGACTTATTATAATTTAATGACAGATGGAAAATGTATGTGAATGATTCAAGAAACTACAAGCAGAAATAACATGATCAGACCCATTGATACTTAATCCTTTTCACTGACTAATTGACTTCTTAAAGTAGAACACTGTCTAAATGTCTGACATTGAAACTAAAGACATTTTTGTTCTTGAGACAGGGTTTCTCTGTAGCTTCAGAACCTGTCCTAAAAACTAGCTCTTGAAAACCAATGTGGCCTCAAACTGCTCACAGAAATCTGCATGCTTCTGTATCTAGAGTGCTGGGATTACAGACATGCTCCACCACTGCCGGGCCATAAGTAAAGACTTCTAAGACTCAAGTCAGACCCCATCATTCAGAAATTATCTTACACAGTATTCTTTGTGAAAAGCTTGTGAAAGCCAGTTTGGACTTGAATTTTCCATTCTAATCTACCACCTCTAGTTTAGATTCTTTCCCTAGGAAAGAATATTGGAAATGGAAATCACCTTTGCCTATATCCTACACTATCTCCTATACCTATACCTTCAAGTCTAAAAGTCTATCAATATGTATATAAACATTGCTTTTTATGTATATGTATTCTGACACCAAGCTTTCTAAAAGATCTATTTTCATAAAGATGTGCAATTTCTATTAATTTATTTGATTTCCCATGAATGTACTTCAGTAGATTCTAGTGAATGTGTCACCATGTTGCATAGGATTTCAAAATATTACTATTTCTGTCAAAACTAGAAAGTGGCTGTGTGGTGAACTTTATTGCAAAATATTTGATTGCCAATGGCAACAATGGCTTTGTCTCAAGAGAGTATAATTTTGAACACATTTTCCCTTTGTACTTTATATTTTATAATTTTATTTGAATTTTATTCGTGAATGTATGTGTATGTGAGTGTACATGTCATGAATGTAGATCAGAGGACATTCTATTGGAGTTAGTTCTGTTATTCCACCACCCATGTTCTTGAGACTAAACTCTAATTGTTGAACTTGTGCTAATTTATATTCTCACCAGGAATCTTAATTTTTTTTCCATATCAACATTAACTGTCATTAATTTTCTTCAGGATAATGGTTCTGACTAGGGTGAAAATGAATATTGATGTAATTTTATTTTATATTTTTCTGATCTAATAAACCACAAAAATTCTAAAAAAAATACAACTTCTTTGCATGTATTTATTGACCACCTCTATTGTTTTTTCCTTCCTATAATATACAATTAATTTGCCCAATTAGTGAGCACATTATTTAGTTTGGGTATTTTCTTGTGTGTTTGTCCATTTGGGGGTAATTATTAAATATCCTATTCAACTTTGTAAATGTGTGTTTCATGTCCAAGGATTCAACTAAATTTAGACAGAAAAATGAATTTATAATTGTACAGAAATATAGAGATTAGATTTTCACTGTTGCAAATATAATGATATTAGTCATTGATTTAATATTTACATTTAATTCATCATAAGTAATGCAGAGATTATCTGAAGCAGAAGGTACATGTCTTAATTATATACCAGACTGTTTTATGTAAAGTCAATTTAATTGCTGAATGTTTTAATATTATGAGAGCATTGTACAATAAGTCCTCTGATGATTTCAATAAGAAATTAATTTTACAACATTTTTAATTACAATCTACATTTTTAAGAAGATAAACAGTAGAAATAAATGATTTTAGTTCCTCATTTAAAATATTATTGTGAAATAAAATACATTCCACTATTTTCCTATAAAGAGATGTCAGTTGAAAGACAGAATTATAAATAGTAATAAAGTATTGTATTGAGAAATCAGAATATTTTTTCCATCATTAATTGAAAATAAATTGACACAAATCTTCATTTCAGTTATGTGGAAGCCTACATTCATGTGGACATGATTAATATCAGAGCAAGAAAAACAGAAAATGGTGAAAACTATTCTGAAATACAAAATATACTAAATACTGATGAGATAACAGTAGCTGTTATCTAATTAAAAAATCTTACAGCAAGATTCTCTAACTTCCAGTAGCTCTATGACCAGGTAAAATGAGTGTATTACTCTAGGCAATCTTTCACCCTGAACCAAGGAAGTAGCTGGATGACAGGTAGATCTATTTAGTAGTGAGCCAAGGGAACAAAAACTCTGTGTGCTTTTAGGCCTATTGACTGATCAAGATGACCTCAATAGTCTCCTCAGTTTGACCTACTTTAGATAGACTTCTATAGGAATCTTAGCCTCTAAGCATTCTTTTTGTACAGTAATTAATTTAGAATGCTTTCCATTGTAAATCCTTTCTCTATTCCCTTTGAGATGCAAATGTTTCCAAAACCTCTTGACTTTTAACACCCCAGGAATATCTTTCTAAGGAACCTGGGAGCTATTCCTTTGAAACAAAATAATTGAGAACATTGCAGATTTCTATTCTAGTTTTAGTGAAAGAGTAAGTTCCTAAATATCTTGCTATCAGTTTCTAAGTTACAAAATTACCTCCAGTAGGAAAGAGCTGAATTTTCCTTCAGGGGTAACCAATTAGAAGACTTATTTAAATTCTGTGTAAATATTCATCGAAGTTCCTTCTTAAAGGTCTGTAGTCTCCTTTAAGGTTTTCTATAGTTTCTTTGTCTCCAATTCATTATACCTTAACATAGTGCTCATCATGCTTAGAGTTTACCCAAAGCAATTTTGCTTTGACAATGTGAATAATGGTTAAGGGTTATCAGACATTTGATAGCAATCTCTAGCATAAGTAAACAAACAAACAAACAAGGCAAAAGTTTAAAATAAAATAAACAAAAAAATTCAACAAAAGTTTTTCTTTTCTGAAATGGTGATGGTAATCACAATTCATTTTCATGAAGATAAACTATAGAATGTAAAAAAAAAATCAAGCATGTTTAATTATCGGGAAATCTGAACAAAGAATTTAAAGATATTACTTTTCATACGATTTTACACTAATTTAAAATATTATAACTTTCTTCTTTGTCTATGTGTTCCATGTACAAATGTGTATAAAAACTTGTATGTTTAAAGATGAAGTTTAGATTCAGGTGTGCATGAATTCATAGGAGTCTGTGTGGAGAATAGAAATTGACATTAAGTACCTTCTCAATCACTTTCCAACTCATTTGATGGCATGAATGATCTCTGAATTTGTAGTTCACATGATTGGCTAGAGTAGCTAGCTAGTTTACTCTAAGAATTTTTCATCTTCATGAGCACTGAGCTATCACAAGACCTGGCTGATATGTATCAGAGTGCATGATATCTGAAATATATGTGTGTGTATATACATATACATGTATATGTTTGTGTGTGTGTAGGGTAAATATATTAGGGTAAATATATATATATATATATATATATTTATATATATGGAAAAGACAAATGAAAACATGTTTTGAATATTCAAGGACTCATAAAAATTACATTTTATTGTCAAATATTAGAAATGTTTTCATCATGTCCTTAAAGGGAAAAATATAGTCTATGAGTTGAATAAAATAAAATTATTTGATTTAGAAGAATATTATATTAAATGTCCAAGTCAAAAAAATTTTTACACATTATAGAAGCTTATCAAAGTGAAAGGATGTAGAAAAAAGTAATGGCTACAAACTAAATCTAAGATGTGTTGAAGACAACTAAAGAACATGTAATTTTTTAAATGTTTTGCAAAAATTTTAGAAATGAACAGTGATGTTTAGAGCAAGAGTGACAACCAGTAGTTCCAACATTAAATGTTTTCTTTTCGTGTAAATCATCCAGAAATCAACGCATTAGGCTTGAGCTCTGGAGCAAATCCACAAACAAGCCCACACTGCCCTGACATGTTTAGACTTAGACTGTGATTTCATTCAGTGTCTATCACCTTTCTTGTCTTGCCTTCCAGATTCTTAGAATTCTAACATCTGCAGTCCATATTGTCACTTAAGTTAGGCTTAACGTTCATAGGTTCATGCACTTGATCTGTCAGGGGTGATGGATAAATATAACTGTGCTACATATGCCCTGGCATTTCAAAGTTCTTCTAAATCTTGTACAAACACAAGGCCTGGCCTTACAAATTTCATTTGGGGAATTTTTTACCCTTACAAACTTCATTTTGTAATTTTTTTATAAGCACAAAAAGTTAATCATTATATATGGACCCAGAGAAGAAAACAACTCAACATGAACGATATCATGCTTTTGAAACATTTTGACAAGTTTCTGTTTTCTCCAAACTTGAGATAGTGTGAGAAAATGAGAGTGCATAAGAGAGAGATAGATAGAGAGAGAGAGAGAGAGAGAGAGAGAGAGAGAGAGAGAGAGCATGCATACACACATAGACAGACACACAATGACATATAGACACAGACACACAGGTACACACACACACGCATACACTTTTAGACCATAGATTTATTATCGAGTGACTGGAGAAGCCAAATACAAAATCAAACACCATGTAGCTTTACTCCCTTCATTCTTCAGCACTTCAACTTCAGTTCTTTCTAGTGCAAAATTCATGGCTAGTTGGTTTCTTAATATTACATTTTCCCTAAGTATTGGGGCAATGTTGTCACTATTTAACTTGTTCTGAGCTTCACATGCATTTATCATGTTTTCGTAACAAAATTTCGTATTTTACCGTACCTTTTGCCCTAAGTTATCATCAAAAATGTGGCAGAATGTCACCTTCAACAAAAACACTTAGATGGTTTCTAAGATTGGTATTACAAAACTTACCACTCAAATTAAATGATTCTAGTATTTTCTGATTCAATGTTACAAAAACAATCAGAAAATCAGGTCTAATTTAATCAGGTTTATTGTATATTTTATCTCATGTGTTCCATAAAATCTCAAAGGAGTCCTTTTTTCTACCTCAACCCTCATGGTTTTACTTTTTGTTTTTCCTGCAAGAATAGTGTAGCCAGATCTTGATGAAAATCTATTCTCAGCTTCCCAAAGAACCTTCACACTGGTTTCCATACTGGATTTAATGATATTGGCCATTCTGATTTATAAAGGGTTTAATCTCAAAGTAATTTTGATTTACATTTTACTAATGGCTCAGGATATTGGGCATTTGTGCTTCTAAGCCTTTTGTTTTCTCTTTTGGAAATTCTCAGTTTTACACTATTATTTAACTTTTTTATTGAAAATGAAATGTTTTAAATAACATATTCTGATAATTTTTCCTTCTCTCAACTCTTCCAACAATCTCCCCAGCTCCCATTTCAACAGAATTCACACCATCTCTTTCTCTCCCTAGAAAATATGTATTAAGGAAGAATAATAAAAAGTAAGATAAAACAAAAGCAGACATGTAATAGGGTAAAACAAACAGATGAGACTGTCAAAGAAAAATCACAAAAAAATGCAAATAAAAACATACATACATTATTACATGTATCAATTCCATACAAATCAAAACCAGAAAGTGTAATATAAATATAAGAAGGAACAATAAGGTTAAAAATATCCTTGAAGAATATGATGAGTAAACTTCCAAAAATGCCACTGATTTATTTTGTTAGCCAATCTACTTTTGGGCATGGTGTCTGACATTATGGGTTTGTATTTCCAATGAAAATACAAAGTAGAAAGCTAATCTTTCATTCCTTAGTGGTTTTCAATTGGAGGTAACTTTTAGGTTAGGGGTTGTGGTGTGTATCCACTTCATTAAATGCTGCAACCTAATACAGAGCAGAATCATACAGCTGCCGTGTGTGTTACAGACTGTGAGTTTACATGTGCATTAATCCTGCTGTGTTCAGAGGATTTACTTGGTGTCCTCCATTATTTCTTACAATCCTTTTCCCCCCACTTTCTCAGGGTTCCCTGAGTACTGAGTGGAGGTATTTTTATAGAATTATCACTTATAATTATAAGTGATACTTATAATTAGGTATTCTAAGGACTCTTATTCTCTATACATTTTCTAATTGTGGTCTCTATTTGTTTGCATCTACTGCAGGAAGAAGCTTCTCTTTTCAAGGATGAGCAAGTCACTGGTCTACAAATATGACACAATGTTTTTTAAGAATCATTCTATTGCTATTTTCCTTTAGCACAGTGAGTCTCAATCTGTGTGTCCTGTTCGAATGGGGCTGCATATTGGATGTACTGCATATGTTTTGAGGTTTCCATGGAACCCTTTTTGGACAACAACCCAATACATTGTAACACATTGCCAAACTGTAGATTCTATGTGGTGATTAGACATCCAGTTCACACTCCATAAAATTTCCATTACATTAAGATTATATTCATACATATGTACCACTTAGAAATTTTCATTGTAACTAGCTTTCTATGACCCATAAAATGACCCTTCATTTTATCTGTTCCTTCATGTGTTCTACCTCTTAGCCCTCTCTTCCTTCCCCTTCTGTTCTGCCTCCTGTTCCTGCTTGCCTTATCCACAACGATCTACTCAATTTCTTCTTCTTAGGAAAATCCACTTCCTCTCAATTTGATTACTCTCTTTCTAACCCTTGTGATTACATGGACAATAACTTTCTTACAAAAGTCCTAACAGCTAGCATCCATATATAAACTATTATATAATATGATGGCTTGAATAGGTATCTGACCCTTACATATATGTTGGAGTGCTTGGGACATACTGAGTGGCCTTGTCAGAGTAGCTGTGGTGTTATTGGAGGAAGTATGTCACTGTG
>JAQHUG010000508.1:207916-231977 GCA_028555095.1 Dicrostonyx torquatus | reverse complement strand
TCAATCACAAAGACAGACATTATCTCAGAGTAAAGGGCTGGGAAAAGGTTTTTCAATCAAATGGTCCTAAGAAACAAGCATGAGTGGAAATACCAATATGTAACAAAATGGTCTTCAAACTAAAATCAATCAGAAGAGATGGAGATGGACACTTCATACTCATAACAGGAAAAATTCATCAAGAAGAAGTCTCAAACCTGAATATCTACGCCCCTAATATAAAAGCACCCACATATGTAAAAGAAACAATACTAGATCTCAAAGCACATATCAAACCCCACACGCTAAGTGTAGGATATTTCAACACTCCTCTCTCACCAATGGACAGGTTAACTAGACAGTAACTTAACAAAGAAATATGGGATCTAACAGATGTAATGAATCAAATGGATTTAATTGACATCTATAGAACATTACACCCAAACAGGAAAGAATATACCTTTTTCTCAGCATCTCATAGACTTTCTCTAAAATCGATCACATACTCGGTAACAAAGCAAACATCCACAATTACAGAAAAATTGGAGTAACCACTTGTGTCTCATCGGATCATGATGGAGTAAAGTTAGAATTTAACAACAATTCTACCCCCAAAATCCTACAAACTCATGGAAACTGAACAGTCAACTACTGAACCACACCTGGGTCAAGGAGAAATAAAGAAATTCAAGTCTTCCTTGAATTCAACGAAAATAAAGAAACAATATATCTGAACCTATGGGACGCTATGAAAGCAGTGCTAAGAGGAAAGTTCATAGCACTTAGTGCCCACATAAAGAAAACGGAGAAAGCACACAATAGTGAATTACAGTACACCTGAGAGATCTAGAAAGAAAAAAGTAGCAGACTCACCCAGGAGGAGTAGAAGACTGGAAATAATCAAACTTGGGGCTGAAATCAACAAATAGAGACACAGAAAACAATCCAAAGAACCAATGAAACACAGGTCTGGTTTCTTCAGAAAATCAACAAGATCGACAAACCCTTATCCAAACTAATCAAAAGAGAGAGAAGACCAAATTAAGATCAGAAATGAAAAGGGGACAGAACAACAGACAATGAGGAAATTCAGAGAATCATTAGGTCTTACTACAAAGCCTGTATGCCACAAAGCTGGAAAATGTAAAAGAAATGGACAGCTTTTTAGACAAATAACATATACCCAAATTAAATCAAGACCAAATGAACAATCTGAATAGATCCATAGTCATGAGGAAATAGAAACTGTCATCAAAAACCTCCCAACCAAAAAAGGCCCAGGACCAGATGGATTTAATGCAGAATTCTACCAGAATTTTCAAGAAGAGCTAATACCTATACTCCTTAATGTGTTTCACATAATAGTAACAGAAGAGTCATTGCCAAACTCATTTTTTGAAGCTACAGTTACCCTGATACATAAACCACACAAAGATGCAACCAAGAAAAAAACTACAGACCAACTTCACTTATGAGCATCGATGCAAAAATCCTCAATAAAATACTAGCACACCGAATCCAAGAACACATTAAAAAAATCATGCATTTTGATCAAGTAGGTTTCACCCCAGAGATGCAAGGCTGATTCAATATATGTAAATCTATCAATGTAATCCATCATATAAATAAACTGAAGAAAAAAAACCATATGATCATTTCATTAGATGCTGAAATGGCATTTGACAAAATTTAACTCCCCTTTATGATAAAGGTCTTAGAGAGAATAGGGATACAAGGATCATATCTTAATATAATAAAAGCAATATACAGCAAGCCGACAGCTACATTAAAATTAAATGGAGAGAAACTCAAAGTGATTCCACTAAAATCAGGAATAAGACAAGGCTGTCCACTCTCTCCATATCTCTTTGATATCGTATTTGAAGTTCTAGCAATAGCTATAAGACAACATAAGGAGATTAAGGTAAAACTAATTGTAAAGGAAGAAGTCAAACTTTTGTTATTTGCAGAGGATATGATAGTATACATAAATGATCCCAAAACTTCACCAAGGAACTTCTACAGCTGATAAATACCTTCAGTGAAGTGGCAGGATACAAGATCAACTCAAAAAAATCAGTAGCCCTTCTATACAAAAAGGACAAAAAAACAGAGAGGGAAGTCAGAGAAGCATAACCTATCACAATAGCGACAAATAGCATAAAGTATCTTGGGGTAACACTAACCAAGGAAGTAAAAGAGCTATTTGACAAGAACTTAAAGTCTTTGAAGAAAGAAATATAAGAGAATACCAGAAAATGAATGGATCTCCCATGTTCCTGTATCGGTAGGATCAATATAGTAAAAATGGCAAACCTATCAATGGCAATCTACAGATTCAATGCAATCCCCATCAAAATCCCCCAAAAAATTCTTCATAGACCTTAAGAGTATATTAACTAACTTTAAATGGAAAAACAAAAATCCCAGATTATACAAAACAATCCTATATGACAAAGGAATTTCTGGAGGCATTACCATCCCTGACTTCAAACTCTATTACAGAGCAACAGTAATGAAAACAGCTTGGTATTGGCAAAAAAACAGAGATGTTGACCAATGGAATCGAATCGAAGACCCAGATATTAGTTCATAAACCTATGAACACCTAATATTTGACAAAGAAGCTAAAAGTATACAATGGAAGAATGAAAGCATCTTTAACAAATGGTGCTGGCATAATTTGATGTCAACCTGTAAGAGAATGAAAATTGATCCTTATCTATCACCATGCACAAAACTTAAGTCCAAATGGATTAAAGAACTCAGCATAAATCTGACCACACTGAACCTGAAAGTAGAGAAAGTGGGAAATAGCCTGCAATACATGGGCACAGGAGACTACTTCCTATGTAAAACCCCAGTGGCACAGACAATAAGAGCAACAATGAATGAATGTGTCCTCCTGAAACCGAAAAGTTTCTGTAAAGCAAAGGACACAGTCAGTAAGACAAAAAGGCATCCTACTGAATGGGAGAAGAGCTTCACTAACCGTACATCAGACAAAACCTGATCTCCAGGATATATAGAGAACTCAAGAAACTAGATATAAACATTCTAAGTTACCCATTTTAAAAATGGGGTAATGATCTGAACACAGAATTTTCAACAAAAGAAGTGTGAATGGTCAAAATATACTTAAGGACTTGTTCAACTTCCTTAGTGATCAGGGAAATGCAAATCAAAACACCTTTGGGATACCATCTTACACCTTTCGGGATGTGGTGCGGGAGAATTTTATGTAGTCTGTCAATCATGTTTTAAATAAACGCTGATTGGCCAGGCAAGAAGTATAGGTGGAAAAACTAGACAGGAAGTAGAGGTGACACAAGGAGAACAGGGAAGAAAGAAGCTCTTCCTGCTGCCAGTCCACCAACATGTGAGCTGCCAGGCTGAGAAAAGAAACTGGCTAACATAGATAAGAGCAATGGGTTAATATAAGTTACAAGAGCTAATAAGAAGATTGAGTTAATGGGCCAATCAACTTATAACCTAATGTAGACTCTCTGTGTGATTTTCTCTGGGGCTTGCAGGCTGTGGGGTACTGGGCAGGACAGAAACCCTAACGAGCAGGCCCTCATGTTACAAGAATGGCTAAAACCAAAAACACCAATGATAACCTATGCTGGAGAGGATGTGGAGTAAGGGGAACACTCTTCCATTGCTGGTGAGAATGCAAACTTGTGCAATCACTTTCGAAATCAGTGTGGCGGTTTCTCAGGAAACTGGGAATCATCCTACCTCAGGATCCAGCAATACCACTCTTGGAAATATACCCAAGAGATGCCCAACCGTACTACAAAGGCATTTGTGCTACTATGTTCATAGCAGCATTATTTGTAATAGCCAGAACCTGCAAACAACCTAGGTGGCCCTCAATGGAAGAATGGATCAAGATATTGTGGAATTTATACACATTAGAATACTACTCAGCGGTAAAAAACAATGACATCTTGAATTGTGCAGGCAAATGGATGGAAATAGAAAATACTATCCTTAGTGAGATATCCCAAACCCAAATAGATAAATATGGTATCTACTCACTCATTAGTGGACCCTAGCCATAAACAAAGGACATTAAGCTTATAGCTCACAAGCCTGGAGAAGCCAAATATCAAGGTGAACCCAAAGAAAAACATACAGATTCTCCTGGAAATTGGAAGCAAACAAGATTGCCAAGCAAACGTTGGAAGCACGGGAGTGGGAATGGGGGTGGAGGTAGGCGTAGGGGTGGGGTTGGGCAAAAGGGAGGGGGGTAGAAGGGAGAAGGGAAGGATTGGGGAGAGCTTGGGTGAGTGGGAGGGTGGAGATGGAGGAAGGGTGGATATTGGAGAAGGAATAAGGGAGTCATTTTAGGTTTCGCAAGAGACTTGTCGCTAGAGGGGATCCCAGGTGTCCACAGGGATGTCCCCACCTAGGTACTTGGGCAGCAGAAGAGAGGGTGCCTGAACTGGCCTGGTACCATAACTACATTGATCATCACCTTAGAAATTTCACCTAATGGATGGAGATAGAGTCAAAGACCCACAGTCACATCAGAACAAAGGACTGAGCTCCCAAGGTGCAGTAGAAGAGCAGAAGGTGGCAGAAGATGAGCAAGAAAGTCACTACCACTACGAAATGGCCCATCAACTGAGACAGGGTGCCTAATCATCAAATCCTGCTAGAACAGGACTGAATGAGCATATTACCAAATCGAAATCTCTGAATGTGACTGCCGAAAGGGAAAGACTGAGAAACCAATGATAATCGAGGGGAACTATCTATTCTGCATCTATTGGCTTTTTTGGGAACCTAGTCTATATGGATGCACACCTTCTTAGACCGGGATGGAGCAGGGAGGGCCTTGGGCCTTCCACAGGACAGGATACCGTGCCCCCTCCTTAGGAAGCAGGGGGAGGGAGGAGGAGTAGTGGGGAAGCGGGAGGGCTGGGGACAAGGAAAGTAATTGTAAATTTCTCTTTTAACAACAAAAAAAGAACAACAACAACAAAAAAGAAATACTGAAAGGAAACAACACATCTTACAGAATCGATTCAGAGTGGAATGAACCTTTCAGAAAAACCCATTGAAATAAACCAACACGAGGAATTGTAGCTAGGTTGTAGAGCACCTACTAGCACACAACCTGAGTGTTAAATCTTCAGCAGTGAAAAAAAACACAACTTTTTAAAACCAAAAATCCATAAGAACACTGGAAGTTTTCACTATCTATATTCCAATACAATTTCAATTTCACATTTATATAAAGCAAAGGTTATAAGTCATAAAAACATTTCAATCTGACGCCAATGAGGGACAAAGGACAAAAGTTATTGGAGGCTGCTTTAGTCTGGAAACATATAATAATTAGTGGATGACATTGCAGAAATGATTATTTTTTATAACTCATACTAAAAAACCTCATATAGTCCTTTCTTCAATTATGTCTCTCTTTTATTGACTCAAGAAATCAAAGAGATAAACTCATAAATGTAAGATATTATACATAATATTTATGGGCATATGGGAAGTTTCTCAGTTTATTTTAGTGTGGAAGTCACACAGAAAGATATGCACAACATTCACTTGTTACTATACACTTCTAAATCTCCAACCCAGCTATTTAAATTTCTTTATAAAAAATATTAAAAATGTTTTCTTGTAGGTCTTTTCACTACACAGTTTTTACTGCCATCTATGTTAACCATGTTGTGCAATAGCACACTTTTCATGGTGTTGTTATCAGCAGGGAATTTTTCAAAGGAAGTTTCTCTTCCACTGCTTTTAATAGCATTTTTTGCTGCTGAACAATATAGGTGATCTCTATTCAAAACAGGAAATTGAGCTAGCAGAAACTTGTGTACTTGTGGTCAAGTTTGAACAAATTTAAACTGCATTCTGTGTTTTATGGAGTTCATCTTTTATTACACAAATGTTTTTAAGTGTTGATAAATTGGTGTTTTATTGTTAAATAATTTCAAACAAGGATACAATGTGTTTTGGTAAAATTCACCTTGTATTCACTCCCCTAGAATTCCTTTCCTCCCTCCCCAATATTCTCTTCCAATATCATGTTGTTTTTAAGTTTGTTTGTTTTGTTTAGTTTTTAGTTTAGTATTAGTGCTACCAATATAGGCATTTGTTTGGTGATGTCTACTTAATTATAGATAGATCCCAACATTTGAGGGGTCAAGTTCTCAAAGAAAATTAATTTTTCGTTACCTAGCAGCCATTAGGTGTCAATAGCTCTTCAACCATATGTAGACGTTTGTGTTACCTCTGTACTATATCCTGAAATTTTGTTCAGAATGGGCTTGCATAGGTCTTAAGTATGCTATTCCAATCATTGTGTGCTCATGTGTGCATATGCTTTGTCATGTCTGCAAAGCACTATTCCTAGGCAATCATCAACTCCCGCTGGCTCTTAGCATTCTCTGACACCTTCTTCTGCAATTGTCTCTAAACCTTGGAAGGAGGCAGTATATGTGTCCTAGTTAGTGTGGAGTGCTTGGAAGTGTTTTATTCTCTACATCATGACAAGTTGTGGGTCTCTGTACTAATTAAAATACACTGAAAAAATTAATTCTTGTGAAAACTAATCAAATTATATGATTATGTCACTAAGATGTATTTTACTGCGTATATTCAATAGAACCATAGAAAGTTTTCTGCTAGGTATATGGGTTTTTGCTTCATTGATACTATAGGTTCTATTTTGTGGAGATTGCTATATTAAACTAAATTTAATGTAACAAATAAAATTATACCAATGAGGATATTTAGTGTTTATGCATATCAGTTTTTTTTTGGTAGAAAGTAAGTATTTACTATTATCTCCAAGGTTAAAGGAAGTGGACAAAATTCTTAGTATCCAAAAGCAAGCACAGACATAAGATCAGGAGGAATTTTCGTTCTGATAGCATTTAGTATAAGTCATATTTTGCTGATATAAACCTTTATTCAGGTATTTCCTTGACTCCTAATTGTAAAATCTACTTCTATTGTGAACTAGTCTCAACTGGCTACATATATTGAAGGGAACACATTAACATTTATATTTATAACACTGTTTTTAATTCTTTAACTTTTAATTGATTCTGATATTAGTTAATAAGGTAGAATTTCTTCTCATGGAATAATTACACAGTTAAGGTATCCAAATCAAACTTTGGTCCTCTTTGAAATTATGAAGATCCTCTACGGTCCAAAAACTTCTTAAGGGATTCAAGTTTGCTTTCTCTATTTACAAACTTTATTCTCAGCACTCAATAAGGAAGAACTCCACTCCTGAGCACACCAGGTTAATCTCTACGTGTTCAAACTGTTCACTGTGGACTCTTGCCTACTTATTATACAACAGTTTATATAACATTCTTTCCAAGAACATTTAATTCTACACATTTTTACCACCAAATCATTCTAAATATTAATTTATAATATCCTGACTTATTTCATATCTCAATGTTACTTATTGATTATAGTTCCAGACATCTCAGTCTGTACCCCTGTTTTCAAGATTCCTGTTGAGGACCAGTTCAATCTTTAACCTGTACTTGTATTCCTCTTAAAGACTCAAAGGGGTTCAATGATTATCATTTCTACTTTACAAGACCTTATTTGAGCTGGGGCTCAGAATTGAATTCAGTTATGTATATGCAAATGTAAAATAAAATAAAATACTGGTTGATGAAACTAATATTTTACACTATCATCCAGATTGTTTTATTTGTTTTCACAGTTGGGAAAGAGTATCCTCTTTTGTTACATAGTGACCTGATCCCTGTGCTTGGCTGTTTAAATTACTGCACTAACTTAATTTGGCTCAGAGTAAACATACGAAGTCTATTTTTATTAGCCACCAATTCTAACTTTCAGTTGTTTGGATGTCTAACTTACTGTGGTCTATGCTGTTAAGGGTCAAAACATAAAACATCATCCTTTTTGTTCTCAAAAGGACAAACAATTCCACTTTCTAAAGGAAGATTGCATTTAGTAGAACTATACAATTATTCTGAAAAGACACAAAGGGAATAAAGACTCAAGTATATACTGTAAATATTATTCTACTTTGTGTTCAGAAACTATAATACAGGTAAACAATAGTTAAAGCTTACTTCAGAGTCTCACGATTCACAAAATACCCTTTAAAATGTCTTTGTTGAAGAAGATAATAGGCCAGTAGCTTGTTTTAAAGCTGTTCACAGAGGTTGAGTGTCATGAATTGTCAGCAAATATGGCATCCATCTTATCTATTAACAGTCTAGGGAAGATCATTCGCTGAATACAAAGGTTTGAAACTTAAATTCCATTCTTAAGGTTAGAGGTTTAATGGACTGACTGTCACTGATAAGGAAATGATGGAGAGCACATGCCTCTGCAATCTCATTAGCTGGATGTATTGTGTGAAGTGGAAGTTCAGAGGCTCCAGAATACTAACAAACACCAGAAATGGCGGATGAAGAAAGCATTTCACAATTCTCTATTTCCTTTGTTCTTTCAATTGCAATATTAAAGTTGCAACTTCCTTAGCATGTTTTTTATCCTCATTTATTCTAACTTAATAGCGAGAAAATTAATTTAGCATACTGTAATTCTTGTAAATAAATTCTACCTCATTTTGCCAGTGTGCATCTGTTAATTCAAATAAAGTTGACAAACGCAGTTCTTTCCTCTTATGAAAAACATAGGATAATATATTCAGTCATCAGTGTCAGGAGGGCACTCCTCTCAAGTGTTTGCTAAAACGTTTAATGCTGTGCAAATGTGACATTTAAGAAATATCTACTTAGAGGAAACCACAACAAATTTGTTGACCTTTATTTACAATCCTCATGAAATATGTTTTCCTATTTATCATTTATATTAACTGTCAATGTGCAAAAGTTTTTTGATCAGAAAATACAGAAATGAACCTATGCTAACCATTTCAAAGTAATGAATCAGTTACACATTATAGATTAAGCTATACTTTCTTTCTTAAGTAAAATAGTGTTTTCTATTATTTCTGTATCCGTCAGTTCCTGACTTAACAGAAAGGATCTGAGTTAAGGCATTATAACTGTATATTCTAATGAGACAATCACATATATATGTATATACAACTCATATTTAAAAGCATTTTTCTTTGTTTTAATTATACAACAGTCTAATATATATAAACATATAATATATAATGAATATACAATATTATTTTACATGCATGCATTATATAATATGTAACATGTGTAATATGTATTAGATACATATATATATACTTATGCGATACACACTACTAAGCCAATGGCATGTCTTCAGTTTCCATGCAAGTATTTGAATTTTAATATAATAATTGATAATTTCAATGACATTTATAATGGTATATACACTAAAATTATCAGGGAAGGTATATACTAATTATACATCACTCACTGGGTAGAGTAAGCAGTGAATGTAGTGCTCTAATTAATATTAATATTTTATTTAACATTCCTGCATACAAATAATATATTTTGGTGAATCTACTCCCATTCCCTTGGCTTTACATATTCCCCTATCATCCAGAATTTTTCTTGATAACTTCTTGTTTCCTTTTTATATGCCACTTTATCCACTTAGTACGGCCTGTATATATGGTTGTTTGACCATCTACTAGAGCATGTATATCATCTCAGGCCCAGAATTGTAGCACAAATAATAAAAACCCAGAGACAGTAACTGGTGTTAAAGATGAAGATCAGAGAAACAAAGCAGCCAAACACTAGAGAGTTCATACCTCTACAAAATCTCCAGACTTAAAAAAGAGAGAGTTTTAGTCTCGTGCTGAAAATGAGGCATGTACCCTCACCGCCCAGCAACTGTAGCTAATGTAGTATGGCCATTACATTGTCGATAAAGGTGTGTGCCCCTACTTCCTGTCCTGTATGGCTTTGCACTCTGGTCTTCAGGCTAGCTTTACTTGTTAGATATTAAGCAATGTATCACTATACAGGATCACTGAGGAAAACTGACAGTCATTTACCCAGCAATCAACCATTGATAATAGTCCCTCAAGTATGAGTGAGACTTAAACAGTCCTGCTTCAATCCATGCTGTAATTTTTAGAGTGCTTTATTTTATGTATGTCCTGTATGTGCAGTCCCATCTCTACATTTGTGGTACTTTGATGTCAGTCCAGAAAATATTATTTTGCTATGTGTGTCTACATATTCTCTTATAATCATTCTATCTCCTCTTCTGAGATGATCTTTGAATCCTGGAGAGGGAACAATGATGTAGATAGAAAGAAAACTGACTCTGCTAATGTTGCTTATTATATGCACCTTGATAAATTGTGAGTCTTTGCTTTAGCAAAATTAAAAAAAGAAGCATCTTTGATAAGACTAAATTTTGAAGGCATTTTTTGCTATGTTGAGTTAGCAGAATAATATTAACCACCACCCCATGACATAGGTATCTATGACATAGTTTCTATCAATTTAATATACCAAGTATGAGTTCCATAGGTAGGATAGGTTTTCAAACGTAATCAGAAACCAATTCATTACTCCTGTGGTGTTCATACTACCATTGAACTAGTGGGCACACTTTCGCATACTTGATTCTCTATTTTGAGTTCACATTCCTTTATATTTTAATAAAGCTTAAAATCCCATTGTCCCCACAAACACTTAATACACTTTCACTAGCATTAGTTTTCCAGGTTGAAAGAAATTGTCACCTGCAGCTGCATTTCTATATTAACCAATAATATAATGTAGGGAAACTTTAAAGTAAACAATAATGACAGGAAGCTAGGAATCTCAAATAATTTGCTTAAAAGAGCAAAACCCTTAGAAAATAAAAGTGGCATGCCAACAATGACATAAATAAAATTAATCTATAAATTTCTGTCTTTTCTTCAAATATAAGTATATCCTCCCAACCTGTTCTGAATTCCACTGTGGTGAAAACAAAATCCATTTTTGATGAGCAGCAATCTGCAGCCTTTTAGGAGGTGATATGTACTCTGCCACATTCCCAAGACACTGGGGTCTCTGCTTTACCCGTTCACATTTCCAATTCTGTCTGAGAAAAAGCATGTGAGTGGTTGTTATTTTTCTTATATGTCACAACTTAATACTTTTCTCCACTTTCAGATATTCAATAGGATATTATGAAGTGCCCTGAGTCTAAAGCAGTAGAAAGTCTTTTCCAATAGAAAGAATATGGGTTGCTTTACTTAGTTTCCTTTGGATGCTTTGAAGTAAGCATCAGAGAATCCACTGTTTATCTCACAAAGTTCACAGATTTCATACTTGAAGAGAGAATCTAATTCAACTTTCAGTCAAAGCACTATTGTCAACCATCGGATCATTGTACTTAAACAAAGGCATGTCACAGTCCATTTTCTTTCTTTCTTGAGAAACACACATTTAGCATTAATATTATTTACCCTCTGGCTACTATCATTAAAGATAGTTCCACTTTACTGTGACTTTTTTCAAAAAATATTCTAATTAAAATGTATTTGCACTATAAAGAATCTTTCATTCAAAGAAAAGAAAAAATGAAACAATTTAAATATTTTCAAATTCGCACTTTCAGAAAAACTTACTGAATAATTGCTTTATAGCTAATTGCTCTGGAAGAACCTCTGTTATTCCACTGTGAAAAGAATGTTGCATGTTAGGCCTACAATTAATGTTGCAATTTTGAATTTATTACTGACTGGTTAAATTTCTGAAATTTAAACTTTGTCATTTATAATTTTCAGAATATTATTTATAGATTTGTTCTTTATGTAGATAAAATAAATTTAAAATAATTTACTACCAATATAATAAATTTCTATTACTCTGTCATGCTTTCTCATAATCTTCTTACAAACACACTGATAAACGCACAGAAACTTAGACCTTGATCTTAAAAAATATAAGTGTAACAATTGAATCTGAAATATTCCTTCAAAATGCCTGTAGACAATTTATTGAAAACATAAATATTTTATTGTTTAGCAGATTTGAATATCTGAGTTCCATAACAAAATTAGTCAGAATTATGTTCCGATCAAAGTGATATTTGAAAATACTTGTAATCACATGATCACATTTTGAATGGTGTAGAGAGATATGTGATATTGGGAATGAGAAAAAAGAGAAATTGGGACCTGAATTGTTCCTTCTGTAGTAATCCTTTGGGTAGAATTTTAGGATTACTATATCAGTTACAAAGTAGTCCTGCAAGAACTTCCCTGTGACACGAAGACTTCCTACTTCATTCACTTGCCTCAAGTTCCACCATTTCCTAATACTTTTGGAGCTCAAGACTTTAACATATACCCTGTGGGGAACGCTCAAATTGCTTGATGGACAATGACACTAGGAAGTATGAACCAGCTGCTCTTTATTATTTTCTACATGGTGTTTCTGCTTGTTTAACCATCAAGTTGACACAATTCATCCACACCTGAGAAGGGGGAACCCAAACTGAAGAACAATATTGATCAGACTGGCCAGCAACCATGTATGTGGGAGACTGATATAATTGATGTGGAAGGGTCCAGCTCACTTGGGGTGACCCCACAGTGTCAGGTAGTTCTGGACTGGACTGACTAACTAGTTGAGCCAGTAAGCAGATTTGCTCAGTAGTTTGTGCTTCAGTTCCTGCTCAATTACCTCTCCCGACTACCCTTAGGGATGGAGTAGGAGCTAAAAATATGTCAGATATATTTGTTCTTCCTTAAGTTATATTCGTTAGGTAAATAATTGAATCTATCTATTTTACATTTATTGAGGACTCAATGATATTAAGCCATATGCATTGATGTTTTGCTTACCTAAATTGTGATTGAACTAAGTAAGACTTCTTTTTGTACATTGTACATGTATACCTTTGCATACGCCTACATAACATTAAGAATATATGACTCATAATTTATACTCATAAATGTACCTTTAATATGCTTTTGCATGACTTAAATATAGTGCATTTTTTCCAAATTGCAATTTTTATCATAAAAGCTACATGTTCTTGTTAGTAAAGCAGTGCTTGAACAAAAAGAACAAAAGCTGCAGGGTGATTTTCAAGACATTTTATTGTTTATCTGTCTCTTTTAGATACCATTTTTTGGTGATTTTTGGTTATAGAAAGCACAGTTCTACTTGCTTAGATATTATTGTCACATACCTGTTCTTCACTGTTATATTTTAAATGGGCAATTTATTTTTTGACAATCCATTGTAAAATATTACTTTAACTATGTAAAGGTGTGTTACATTTGTTTATGCTGCATTTGTTTAACTATATAAAGATGTGTGGCACCTTTCCTGCCTAAGTCACCTGATTGGTCTAATAAAAAGCAAAATGGCCAATTAGTTAGTTATTAGAGGGATAGGCATGGTAGGTAGACAGAGAATAAATAGGAGGAAAAATCTAGGTTTAAGAAAAAAAGAGAAAAGAATGAGTGAGGAAGAGAAAGAAGCTCCAGGGATCAGCTAGCCAGGGAGCTGGCAGCCCAGCAGACATGGAGGAAGAAAGGAAATAAGGCACACAGAATGAAAGAAAGGTACAAAACCCCAAGGAAAAGTCTAGGTGAAGAGAAATAGGTTAATTTAAATTTTAAAAGCTAGCCAGAAACAAGCATTAACTATGGTTGAGCACTTGTAACTAATAATAAGTTTCTATGTCATGATATGGGAACTGGCAATCTGAGGAAGCAAGCAGCAACATTGTGATTATATAATGCCATCCTTAGTCTTGGCTATGAGCTTGTAGGCAGCCTACTTCTATTCTAAAATAATCTAATATTCTAATGACATGTGAAACTGATATTTGTTCATAGAATTTTTCTAAGCTTTAAGATTTCTTATGATCTTAATTTTCTCTACAATGTATTTTTGTCACTAAATGAACTTCTATCTACTTAAAATAGTGCAATGAATCTCCAGGCACCATTTATTTCTTTGTGGTTGTTATTTAAAGCAGTCTTCCAATAGCTGATAATATGTTATAAGTGTACTATATGTTTATGTATTTATTATACTAAGTTTAATAAAGTGTTTTGAGATCACTGCAGTACGAGTGTGATTCTTGGTCCCTTCTGCTCTCTTTTCTCCTGGTGATGGAAGTACTCATCCAGCATTCATAATCTGAAACTGATATGAGAGTGAAGAGTTCTTAAGGAAAATATCATTCAAGCAAATTCTGTGGGTCTTCGAGTTCAACAACATTGCATGATTAATCCTGCATTAAAATAAGTTCAAGTCTTACTGTACATGATTAAAAACTGTTATATCTTCTGATATTTTGTTATACAGAAGGAAGGAGGTTCCCATTTAAATTTCTCACCTTTTGAAACCTCAATTCCTCTATTTTTCAATATTCCTATTTAAAGAAAATCTTTATTCTAAAACAGGCCATTCAATTAAATGTCAATTTTGTTTTATTTCATATTTTGACTGGCTTATTTTTCTGCAGTATTAAAAGCCTTGAAGGACAACTGTGGTGAATTACAGTATATTTCACAGGCCATGTAATTTATGATTTGTCATTATTGGTAGGAAATGATATATAATGTCAACAGTATATAAATATTTATTGACAGTTTCATTCTTCTTATTGTGAGTAGATTTTCTTTAAAGGGTAATCACCAAATCAAGCTATAAAATGTTATTATAAATTATAAAAAAGATGTATATTTAGGTTTGTATATGCTATTGCTGTACGATGTAAATAATTTTCATGCCTTATTTATTTGATGGAGGAGCTCTATAAATGTTTAAGAATGAATGGTTGTGAAGTTATTCATTACTTAATTTATACATTTAAATATTCAATAATTTTTCAAACATACTTTAATAATACCTAATAAAGATCTTAAATTATCATTATGCATATAAATATAGAATAAAGTATATCCTACCAAATCTCAGAAAAGTACTTGGGGGAACAAAAATAGACACATGTTGTTAAATGTAAGATTTGTTATCAGTAAATATGCATGTAAGACATATTTCCAAAGTTCCCTTTTACCTTTTCTGTGGCACTGACAGCAGTCAGTCCTATATCAAGGAAATATTTCCCAATAATATCTATCTGTCTGACCAGACATATATGCAAACTGAACTGCACCTATTCAATGCATCCTTTTGCTGTAGTGTATTTATACTACAGGTTAAATACAGAAAATAAGCTTTATCGTGACATTTCCTTATAATGTAATGATACTCATTTGCCACTGTAACACTTTTTAATTCCTTTCTTCTTTAATTATTGAAAATATTATTATATTTTATTTAACAAAATAATAAGAATCATTATGACAATTTTATACATATTAATGTAATATTTAATTATGATCATGTCTTCTCTGTCTGGTTCATTCTTTGTCTTTGATTTTTTTCCTTTAATTATTGAAGAGAATGGGAAAATTCAGGGCTGTTGGGACATCACAATTAAGACAACAGCAATAACTATTGCAGGTCTTATATTTTTTCTGGCACACACACACACTATAAAATAAATAAATATATAAAAACGTATATATTGTCCTTAGAACACACTACCATTATTCATCTTTGATTTTACATATACATAAGACTAAAGGCCTAACTAGCTCTTAAATAAGAATTTTGATAAGGCATGCTACCTACAGAAAGAAATGTTATGTTTAGTAGAGTACCATTAATAATCATTTCATTGAAATTATTTTTTTCCATACATGTTTGGTTCTATCTTGGGTCACAGGGCTCTTCAGTCTCTATAGTTCATGGTCATCCAGATAGTGTCTAGCATGCAGTTCTTCTTGTGGCATGCATCTCAAGTGGGAACAGCCTTTGGTTGGACACTACTACCAGTTCTGCACCACCTTTACACAAGAATGTCTTACAAACAAAACAAATTGTAGGTAGAAAGTTTAGTGGCTGCGTTTTTGTTCTATCCCTAAGCTTGCCTGGTTACAGAAGATGGCAGGTTCAGACTCTATATCTAATTAACAGTAATTTCATTATGTTCACCCTGGTAGAACTCCAGGAGTTTCTACTGCAATGTGTTTCTACCCTGCCCATGAAATGCCCTCCAATTCTTGACATCTGTCCCAGAACTCTTCATCTCCTCTTCCTGTTTCCTCATTCCCCTACATTCCAAGTTTACCCATGAAATTCTATTTTATTTACTATTCCCAAGGAAAATCATGTTTCCATCATCGAGCCTTTCTTACCACCTAGCCTCTCTCAATTTGTGAATTGTTACATGACTATCCTTTGCTTTAAAGTTAATATCCATTTGTAAGTGAGTATATACTATGCTTGTCTTTCTGGGTCTGGGTTAGTTCACTTGGGTTCATTTTTTTTCTAGTTATGTATTTTTCTTGCAAATTTCATGTCAATTTATAATAGCTGAATGATAGTAATACTCCATTTTGTAAATGTACAACATTTTCTTTATTCATTCTTAAGTTGAGATACATATTGGTTGTTTCCAGTTTCTGGCTATTATGAATGATGCTCCTATGAACTTAGTTGAGCAAGTGTTCTTGTGATAGGGTAATGTATCTGTACTTGTCGAGCAGATCCTAGCCTAATTTTCATCAGAGAGGCTTTATCGAGCAACTGATGGGAACAGATGCAGAGACCCAGTGTCAAATGTTAGGTGGAGCTTTGAAAATCCTGTGGAAGAGTAGGAGGAAGGATTATCAGATCCAAGGTGTTACGGACACTAAAATAAGACAGCCCACACTATCAAATAATTTATCAAAGCTTGTTTGTTCTCACGGAGGCTGAACCAACAATCAGATAGCCTGTATTGGGCTGATCTAGGTCCTCTGCATATATATTATGGTTATGTTCAGTGTAGACAGGATCTATCTAGGACTCTTTTCTCTGCTTTTGGGAACCTTATCCTTCAATCTGTTGGCTTCTCCAGACTAATTATGAGAGGATTTGCCTAATCTTACTGTAATATGGTGTGATATCTTTGATTGATTTTTTTGGCAGGCATGCCCTTTCCTGAAGGGAAATGAAGAAGGAGTGGACCTGAGGAAGAAGGGAGGTGCTGCAAGAACAGAAGTTGAGGAGGGAGGGAAAACTGCAGAGAGGATATGATATATGAGAATCAAGGTAGAGAAGCCACTGCTGTCATTTTGATAATGGATGAAGTGTATCTATTCCTTGCCTTCTTAATGATTATGGTTATTTCTTACGTTATTGCTTTTGCCAGTTTCTTTTAAAGACCAGTTTTTTTATTTAGTGACAATGAATGCAGAAACTCATTACTGTCCCAAGTGCTGAAAACAAGAATCTGCTGAGTGTATTGATAAAAGGCAGTTCAATAACATCACATCCATAGGTCACAGAACAGACCAACTGTCTGTGGAAGGTGTGTAGAAGCCAAAAGGATCAAACAAGGTTTTGTGTAATGCCGCCTTCCAATCACTTAAAGATTTTTGTAATCCTGAACTCACAGCAGCTATTGTCTACAAATTTCAGCCCATCAACATCTTGTCATGGAGAAGTAACCCATTAGGCACTCCTATCTTTGAAGATTTGCAGACAGTTAACAGTTGTTAAGGGAAGTGAAGATATCTTCTTCAGTGTTGGAGTAATGTGTAGTATACTCAGGCTCATTTAAAAAAATCCCTCACCCATTCTGATGTGAGCAAGCTTAATTAACCCATTGGACCACAGAAATATAACAAAAAAAAACCCAACAACAACAAAGCTAGAATAGACAAACAATACAAAGGAAAATGTGATGTAGAAGCGAGACTAACTGGAAAAAAGAAAGGAATTATTAAAGTGAGAAAATGGAGAGGGTTAGGGAGTAAGTATGATAAAAATGTATTTTTATGTATCAAATATACATGAAGGGAAAAGTGATAATGAAACATTATATATAATTAATACATGGCAGCAAAAACTAGGAAAGTTGAAAAACATGAATGCTGTTGCACTCTTATAAGACAATCACCGTCCCAGGGAAGTTGCAGCATACTGGAGGATTAAGACAAGAATTTCTAGACGGCTATGTAAGATGCGTTAAAGACCAAGAAATGTTGATATGTTTCTGATAGAAATCTGCAAACAGTGAATTTGATATACTGGCACCACACACCTGTAACACATTAGTAGGAATATTACTGTATGTTTACATGCAGATTTCTGTTTTGTTTGCATAGATGTTTTAGTACAAATGAGAGGAACAGTACAATGAGAAGATAAAATTGTAATGCCATTGTAATGTGAGTTGGGATTGCTACCAAGACAAATAGGATTCCTTCTTGCTGAGTTTGCTTCTCAACAGAAAAACAGGGAAGTACATTGTTGGCATAGTGACTGATGCTTACTTCTGAGGAAAAGTTGGACCTCTCTTTGGGGACAATGGTATATTCTGATTAAAAGGTTTAGAAGATTTCTGAACATCAATATTACAGGAATCCTATCCACACAGGACTATCAATTGTGCATATGCTTCAGGAATTAAGACTTGAGCCATCTGACTCAGTGAAAAAATATAGATTTCTAGTTCACTTGTCTAAGGACAGGGTAAAAGACCTTTTTACCTTTTTACCGTCATGGACCATCATGCTTCAAATTACAGATTGAGGATTACTTTTGTCAAATCTTCCAAATTTATTATTATTATTATTATTGTTAAAATTGTTATTAGTGAAATTCTTTGTTAGTGTATTATATTGTGCATATTAATGTGTATATAACAGATGTGTATCAAGAGAAGGGAACAATTTTAAGGAGTCAATTATCTCTTTTCTTCATGATGTGGGTTGAGCACTATGTATAAGTGCCTAACAGTCTGAGTCATCACAATGCTCTTTCTTCCTTATTTGTAATTTGTATATTTGTACTTATGATTATATGCAGATATTACTGTTTTCTTCACTTTGATACCCACTTATTGTGAAAATTAAGATGTGCTAAGCACATAAAATCCTTTATGTAAGAATAATATATGAAATATTTAAGTCATGATGTTAAATGAATAATAAATGTTTCTCAATGAATTTTATTTATCGTTTTAGAGGAGTAGGTAGATTTTAGCTCTGTGCTGGTTTTATCTTGTTAAGTGAGATTTAATTTTATATTTTCTTTTTTATTTTATTGATTTTTATTGAGCTCTACATTTTTCTCTGCTCCCCTCCATGCATGTCCCCTGTCCTTCAGCCCTCTCCTAAGGTCCCCATGCTCCCAATTTACTCAGGAGATCTTGTCTTTTTCTACTTCCCATGTAGATTAGGTCTATGTATGTATCTCTTAGTTTTTCTCATATTGTCTTTATATAGTGATTGTGGGGA
Source organism: Dicrostonyx torquatus (assembly GCA_028555095.1). Lineage (NCBI taxonomy): Eukaryota > Metazoa > Chordata > Mammalia > Rodentia > Cricetidae > Dicrostonyx > Dicrostonyx torquatus. Next base: position 212,752 of record JAQHUG010000508.1, on the reverse strand, counting down.
GCCATTTTTCAAAAGGCAAAATTGAGACAGTTAACATTTTATGTTAGCTTGATTCAGTAGGAAGGTCTGAATAAAGGAAATTTGCATTTCAGTGGCTAGAATAAGTTAAAGAAATTGCTTTCTTGAATTTAGCCAAAATTTAATAATAAGAACGCTAAAAGTATTGATGGTGGCATGAGGGAGAGATTGGAATATAACAGTAATAACGAATACAGGTCATAATACATTTTACACATGTAATAAAAATAAAATTTAAAAATCGATAATAAAATAAAAAAATTTCTAACTCCATCACAGGCCTACTGTTTTATGGCCAGAACTCACTTCTTAAACCTTAGATCTAGGACTAGACACCATTTTAAAAGCCTTTATATTTTCCCAGGATGCTTATGGCAGAAAATTAAACTTTTTTCAGCTTCTACAATCTGGCAAATTGATTCTTCCTAATAATGTTTTTATTCATAAATATGCAGATATAAACATGCACGCAGATCCTACTTTCTTGTGATTTCAGTGTCTATGAAAATCGAACTTAGCAGTGACACATTCAAAAATACTTTTTTTTGTTTTATTTTTGAGACAGGGTTTCTCTGTAGCTTTGGAGCCTGTCTGGAACTAGCTCTTGTAGACCAGGCTGGTCTCGAACTCACAGAGATCCGCCTGCCTCTGCCTCCTGAGTGCTGGGATTAAAGGCATGTGCCACCACTGCCCAGCTGAAAAATACACTTTAAGGGCTATATTTTTGTTGCAAAAAAGTGACTCGATTTTTCCAGTAAATGAACTGAAATTTAATGATTATTAATACCAAATATATTAATAAAAACCTTAAAAATTTTTAAAGTAACTCTCCAAGTATTTAATAAATTTGGTATACAGTGTTCTCCAGCTCTTCAATTCTAATGAGACATTGCAGTTTTAATTTCCTCCTAGAGCAACTAAAGATATTTAGATAAGTTTTATGTTATCACTTCTTCTACGAGTAATTTTGTGATATTATACTTATTAAGTTCTCAGATTATTGTGTTGAGACCATGAACTATGATAATTTCAGGATTTGTAACAGATTGAGGCTTATTTAGTACCTTAGGAATATCAATTTTTAATGTTTCTGGTCACATGGAATTTATTTGCATGTCTATTTGGTGTATTTTAAAATTTTCACATAAGCCTGTTAACTCTGGTTTGTTAATTCTCCCTTTCAACATCTGTGTAATTTTAACTTTTTCTATTCATTTCTTTCACTAATTAAAACTTCAGTTAAAGAGTTCTGGTTTTGGCATTTTTCCTTGCTTTCATAAAACACAGAAGGCTTTATTTTCTATTACATAGCAGCACACATGTGTCTGAGTCAAACTAAATTAGTAAAAGCCATGGGTTAGTGAAGGTTTCAAGAGAAGAGACTAGTTCTCACCAAACCTTCTGGAGAAGAATGACTCACTTAAGGCCAGGAGCAGCAAAAATGCAAGTCAGTGTCTTTTGGCACAAACATGGCAGTTCTCCACATCTGTGCATGAAATAAGAGCTCATTACAATGGAACATATAATAATAATATGTACATAGTTCATACCTCTGGCTACATGAGATTTGTTACACAGCTTTCACAGCATAGTAGAAAAAAAAGGCTTCTGTACTGAATTTCCGAGAATTGTAAAATGGCAGTAATAGAGGGTTGCTACAAATAAACTCCTGTAAACATAAGGCTGGTGTGACAGCAGTGGAAGCTTCTGATGTTGTCATTCCTTGTGCTTTATGGTATTGTGTGGTATTGTTCATATTGTCCATCTGAGCACAAAGTGAACCTGAAAGAAACAAAGCAGTCCAGTTGTTTTACTTCCCAGTCATCAATTGTTCAGCATTAGTATTTATTGCAATAAAGGCCAGAGTGATAGATACAAGCAAAACTTCAAAATGATAACAGTCCCTGTAAGTTTTACACACTGGGCCATATAATGTCCAAAAGAATTCTATTTTATATAGAATGTAATCTATGTAGAACTACTAGACACTATTACATTTAAGAAAAGTTTGCTTGAGAGCCAAATGAGATGTTCCATAAAAATAGTGGCTCTTTTTATTTTATCTGTAGTGTTACTATGCTAATATAAACTTATAGTGTTTCTTAGTTACATAACCAGATGTATTTGTATTCTTAATGAATTTATAATATGATAATACTCATTTTTATTTATATGTGTAGTGCTCTAAAATGTTTCTTTTATAGGGTCAGGATATTGATAATGATGATGATGATACAGAACTATTTGTGTTGAAATTATCTCCATGTAAAATAAATTAACACTAATTCTCATTGAAAAAATTTGCAAATCAACCATGTTGTATTTATTCACTCTGTGATGCTTACTGACACAATTTGACTTCATTCATACCATAAAAATTACCTTTCAAACCTACAGTAATTTTTATTCATTTTAAACTTTTTACAGTATAATTTACATTAGAACATAAATACAATAGAATTTATTGCTACTTAATGATATTTTGTTAAATTATTTCAGTTTATCCTGTTCTTTGCATTTATAAGCTCTTAAACCAAGCACGTATTCCTATTATCAAATTAGCGTTAAAAGCTTAATTCAAATGATGGCCTTTTCACTAAGATTAATTTTCTACCATGATGCAAGGGGGTGTTTTATTAAAAATTAATTTTCTTCCATAAGTACTTAATAGATAATCTAAGTTAGGTCTTAGAGTAATCAATTAAAGTAAAGCATGCTGTGTGAAAACTAAACCTAACACAATAATTTAGTGTATTTTGGCTACTCCTGCTGTCTCCATAATCATTTCTATGGATACAGTGCATGAGTCAAACTTTTTAATAGAAAAACATTCCATGAAATTAAAGTCCTTAATAAATATATCTGAGATTTGGGGGTAATAACAATATTTGGATTTAGTATATATATATATATGTATATATATATATACACATATATATATACATATATATATAGAGAGAGAGAGAGAGAAGAGAGAGAGAGAATTTAAATATTACAGAATATATACTGTCAAAAAGCTAAACAGTAAAATCATGTGTGAAATTATAGCAGAAAAATAAATATAGATAGTGAGTCATTCGAGAACTTCATTATAAAGACTATTATATTTAAATATCACATTTGTTTTAGGGGATGAATTGTTTTCTACATCACTAGGAAATTAATGTCAAAACCTTAATAAAAATATAAAACTAGAGACACTGAGACAATATCATTTGGATTCCCGGATATCTCTACTGATTGCCCTAAAGCTGTAAGGTAAACATGACTTTTGAAATTGTTCTCTTGTTACCTGAACTTTATCTTGTCCTCCAATGGGACTGTAGTTTTCCCTTTGCTTTCGGGAAATGATACTTTCAGTACTATGCTTCTAGACAGGAATGTCTTGATGCAAGGCCATTTCTTATCACACAGATTAGCTGTGGGATAATTGGAACAGTAATTCCAGTGCACCAGGTGGAGGTAAAGGGTATTTTTCTTTTTTTTTTTCACACAGTTTCATCCAAGGTAAAAGCTGAGTCAGGAATGTGGGAGTTGAGTAGTTGGGAACAACTGGAAACTAAGTCACTGGCAGTTCCCGAAAGTGATTATAAATAACTATATCCTAACAGAGGCAAAAACAAAAACACCACACTCCTAACTTTCAGGACAACAGTGGCGATCTCCCTTTGATCATTGAATATGTCCTCTTAAGATCTCTCTTGGTGACATTAACTTTGCATATTCTTCCACAGCAAACAATTATCTTTCCTGTAATACCATGTAGTCAATTCTTTTTTCTCCAGTTAACAGTCCTGCACTTAAAATTGTGTGACATGGTAAGATAGTATTGGAGTAGTAGAGAACTCTTATTCTCTCTAACTTTGTAGATAGTAGTGTTATACTGCCTGGGTTTATATACATAATAAGTATTTTCTTAAAAATTAGTATAAAAATAACACAAAAACAATGTTCATGTGTCTTTGGCAATGTCGTTGGACTCAGTACTATAGATATATGTAACACTAGGGGCTATACTTCTATACTTCCACTGCATCTTTCCCATCAGTTTTCTCAAACTTCTGCTGAGCTCTCCAAGTCCAATCAGTGAATCTGGCAGTTCCAGACTTGCTATTAATATTTCAATTTTAACTTAATTACACAAGTTTTGATTGAACTATGCTCACACTTATTTTGAAGCTTGGTGAAACTGACAGCTTTGAGCAGCTCCCTGCAAGTTTTTCTTCCTTCCATAATTACTTTAGGTATAAGATGAATAATTTAATTTGACTTTTCCTTCATACAACAGTTCTCCCCTTCATCCATACTTCTGCATAAAACACTAAGACTTTATTATATATTTCCAGAATTGTTCTTCTATTTTCTTCATTCAAATTCATTATTTTTCTATTTTTCTCATAACTTGTATGACTTTCTGGTTCTTTTTTTTTTTTTGGAGGGATGTCTTAGGCACTTGAAGATAGCATGCTAACTCTAATGTGCATGATCACAGTCCACAGTGTAAATTATAAGGAAAAACATTATGTGGACTGCAATAAAATCTTTGAGGGGTTAAATGGAGATAATATATCAGGTGATCTAGTCAAGAAAAGACATCCAAAGGGTCAATGACTGCTTTGAAAGAAAGTGCTATCTAAGCAAGATTCATGACTCATTAGTAGCTATAGTGGACTGTGTAAACATTAAAGAGTCCTTGCCTTACTCCACATCCTCTCCAGCATAGGTTATCATTGGTGTTTTTGATTTTAGCCATTCTGACAGGTGTAAGATGGTATCTCAAAGTCGTTTTGATTTGCATTTCCTTGATCGCTAAGGAAG
>JAQHUG010000508.1:170266-203986 GCA_028555095.1 Dicrostonyx torquatus | reverse complement strand
TTTCTTCCATCTCTTGTATTCTGTTGGCTATACTTGTCTCTGCCGTTCCTGTTGGTTTATCCAGCTTTTCCATATCTAGCCATCTCTCTGTTTGTGTTTTCTACATTGCCTCCATTTCAGTTTTCAGGTCTTGAACTGTTTCCTTTACTGTTTGATTCCTTTTTTGGCTTTCTAGGATATCTTTGATGTATTCATTCATTTCTTCTAACTTTTTGTTAGTGTTCTCATCTCTTTCTTTAAAGGAGTTTCTCACCTCCTCTTTAATGGACTCTATCATTTTCGTAAAGCTATGTTTAAAGTCGATTTCTTCTATTTCTTCTTTATTAGTTTGCTCAGATCTTCTTGTTGCATAATTGCTGGATTCTGGTATTTTTATGTGGCTTTTCAGGTTGTTAGAGGAACTCTTGGATTGGCACCTGCCCATCTCTTTCTCTCTAGGTGGATCAACTAGTAATAGATAGTGGTCACTTGCTTGGTCTCAGGGGATTGCTCTGGTCCACTCCAGTTGGAGGGATCTGAAGAAGTGGTGTTCACCAAGGACCAGACTCAATAAAAGTGACTGGCTTCTCTTTGGGAGCCCTGCAGGTTTATTCTGGACAGACCCTCATTCAAGGTCCCAGTCCTGCTGCAGGCCAATTCCAGTGGGAACCAGGGCCTTCAAAGAGGAGCTTTGCCCAGTGGCACTCTGGGGTGTGGGACACAAAAAAGCCAGAGGAGGTGAAGAGAGGGCCACCCAATCTAGCAGAGCGCCTGGGGGCTAGCATTTGGTCTTACCTGTCCAGTTGGGCAGGTGGATTTGAAGCAGTGGCACTCTGCCATGAAAAGGGCATGCTTCTCTTCTGGAGCTCTGCAGGTTTATGCTGGACCCACCCTTGTCCAAAGTCCCAGCCCTGCTGCAGGCAAATTCCCGCTGGGGCAAGTCAAAGGGGAGCTTTGCCCAGGGGCACTCTGGGGTGTGGGACACAGAAAAGCCAGGGGAGGGGAAGAGGGGACCACCTAATTGAGCAGAGCGCCTGGGGGGTAGCCTTTGGTCTTAGCCATCCAGTTGGGCAGGTGGATCTGAAGCTGTGGCACTCACCAAGGACCCACCTCCGCCATGAAAAGCACTAAATAAAGCTTTAAAATCTAGATAATTTGTATTTAGTAAGTTTTCCAATGCTGTATCACAATACAGAAGAGATATTTCATTAGTTAAGAGTGTTTGCTCAGAATACCTTTGTTATGTTTACAACTTCAATGCCAGGGAGCTTATAGACAGCACCCAGGCACCTAATGACCTCCTAAGGCTTCCTCATGCAACTCAAGAGAAAGGACCATTCCTATCACCAAATCCTAAACATACAGATAACATATACATTGAAAAATTAAATTAGTAATTATGTCTGCAATATTGCTGAAAAGTGCCTGTTTGTTATTATTAGTATTTTTTAAGAAAAGTAGACGGTTATAAATTATTGCAAATGTATTAAAAAATATTTCCTTCCTTCCTATTCTCATATTCTCAAGTTCTTTTTTTTTGCTTTTTTTAGTTTTTTTATTTTATTTTTTTTTATTGTTAAAAGAAAAATTTACATTTACTCCCCTTGTTCCTTGCCCTCCCGCTCCCCCACTACCCCACCACCCTTCCCCTACTTCCTTAAGATGGGGCAGGATACCCTGCCCTATGGGAAGCCCAAGGCCCTCCCCCCTCCATCTCGGTCTAAGAAGATGTCCATCCATATAGAATAAGTTCCCCAAAAGCCAATTAATGCAGAAGAGATAGGTCCCGGTGCCATTATCATTGGCTTCTCAGTCAGTCCCCACTGGCAGTCACATTCATAGGGTCCAGTTAGTTCATATGCTCATTCAGTCTTGGTCCAGCTGGATTCGATGAGCTCCCAATAGATTGAGCACACTGTCTCTGTTGGTGGGCCAGTCCCTCACGGTCCTGACTTCCTTGCTCATCTTCTCCCTCCTTCTGCTTTCCACAGGACCTTGGTAGCTCAGTCCCTTGTTCTGATGTGAATGTGGGTCTCTGGCTCTATCTCCAACCATCATGCGAAATTTCTATGGTGACAATTAAGATATTCAACAAAGTAACTATGGGACAAGTTCAGTTCAGGCACCCACTCCTCTGCTGCCCAAGTACCTAGCTGGGACATCCCTGTGAATACCTGGGATCCCCTCTAGAGACAAGTCTCTTGCAAATCTTAGAATGACTCCCGTTAATGTAGGTATCTTATTCCCTTCTCCAATATCCACCCTTCCTCCATCTCCACCCTCCCCCAACCCCAGGGTCTCCCAGGTTCTTCCTTTCTCCCTTCTACACCCTCCCTTTCACCTACTCCCTCCCCCAATCCCTACCTACACCACCATCCCCACTCCTGTGCTTCCAACTTTTGTCTGACGAACTTATTTGCTTCCGACTTCCAGGAAAATCTATATATGTTTTTCTTTGGGTTCACCTTGCTATTTGGCTTCTGCAGGCTTGTGAGCTATAAGCTTAATGTCCTTTGTTAATGGCTAAGGTCCACTAATGAGTGAGTACATACCACACTCATCTTTTTGGGTTTGGGATATCTCACTAAGGATAGAGTTTTCTATTTCCATCCATTTGCATGCAAAATTCAAGATGTCATTGTTTTTTTCCACTGAGTAGTATTCTAATGTGTATATGTTCCACACTTTCTGGATCCATTCTTCTGTTGAGGGGCATCTAGGTTGTTTCCAGGTTCTGGCTATTACAAATAATGCTGCTATGAACATAGTAGCACAAATGCTTTTGTAGTACGGTTGCATATCTCTTGGGTATATTCCCAAGAGTGGTATTGCTGGATCCTAAGGTAGGTTAATTTCCAGTTTCCTGAGAAACCGCCACACTGATTTCCAAAGTGGTTGCACAAGTTTGCATTCTCAAGTTCTTAAAGTGTTTATTTCCCTTCTATATCAGGCCTTCTTATTAAAAATAAATAAATAGGAGTAATAACTCTTTTTAGCAACCTGTCATGATGGAATCATTGTTTAATATGTAAAAATGTGAACAAAAGATGCTTACTGCTGGCCTGGCGGTGGTGGCACACACCTTTAATACCAGCACTCAGGAGGCAGAGACAGACGTATCTTTTATGTTAGAGGCCAGCCTGGTCGACATTAGCTAGTTCTATGACAGTCTCCAAAACCACAGAGAAACCCTATCTTGAAAAACCAAAAAGTAAAGATAGAAAGAAAGAAAGAAAGCAAGGAAGGAAGGAAGGAAGAAAGGAAGGAAGGAAAAAGAAGATGCGTACAGTCTTTAATTCTCTGTTTATATTGGAAAATTTTTATTAGATATTTGTTTGACTCTTCCTCTGTGAACTCTTTTAAGATGCACTCATATTAAAAGAGTGGGTTTACAATCACTTTCAGAATCTAGATGAGCCAAAATTTACTGTGAATCCACTTTTTTCCCCTTTATCCTTTGGGCACTAATGCCAATGTGCTATACAACTATCTAAACATTTTAAAGTAACTTTGTGGCATTTTATGTAAACTGTAACAACACATAGTGATTGTATATAACACCTCATATACGATAAATCTAATTTCAGAAAAAAAATAAAGGATTATACTGTAACACAATAGCACAATCCTGTAATTACAAGTGATTGATGACTCAAAGCTCAATATAAATATGGGAAGAAAGCCAAGATTAAGACATTTTTCTTTGTCAGGAAAAGTGTCCTGTATCTCAAACTCACTTCAAATTGCTAAATAATGAAGCTAAAGTTAAATTCTGCCTTTATTTGAAATCATTCTTTTTTATTTCCCAAGAGATTGGATGACAGTCACCCCACACTATGTCTAAATTAGAATGTTTTAATAGCATATTTGTATCAAATATTTAGACTGATTGGAAGAAATGATAGAATGGTTTATTTTCCACTACATAAAAAAGGAAATGAAGACTTCAAAGAAACACACATTTTCAACTATTCACATCTCAATGTCTAAGTAGGTATTTAGAAACATGGTGGCATAAATGTAAAAGATTTGAGTAATTCCATATTCAGTGCACTCTGACATCATTTAGCCTATTCTAAAGCTCATTTGTATCTTAGTTCTCTATGTTGCTCTTTCTTCCAAGGCAATTAATCAGAGATATTCACAAACTGATTTCAGTAGGATTACATTCAATCAATAAATGAGCTTGAAACGAAATTATTTCTTCTAAAACTTAGTCTTCATGCTGTATGGATATAGGTAATCTTAACAATAACTTAGTTTCTTGCAATTAGCCTTGAATAACTTCCTTGAGGTATTGTAGTCTCTGAATGCTATTTAATTATATATGTAAAAACAGTTATCTATATATGACTAAACTCAATAAATACCCATCTAGCTGTGAGTGCTAGAAATCCCCCTGTATTTTCAGTATATGGAAGATAATATCTGAAAGATGAACAATTGCTTGAGACCAGACTGGACTAAAGAATGATATATTCCTTCCTAGATATGGCCAGATAGAAGATAAAGAGAGAGAGAGAGAGAGAGAGAGAGAGAGAGGTTTGATGGTAGATAGATTAAAAAATACATAAAGATATGGGGAATAGACAATTTATAGATAATAAATGAATAAAGACAGAGAGAAAGAATGAAAAATGTCAATGGACATGTGACCATATTTCTTACCTGCTGAACATTTCAGAGGTCATGGGTTCAAACTAAAGTACCTCAGAGAAAATGATAATACTAGTAACTCATAGAGTAATATCTTAAATCGACTCACCTATATTTATTGTAGCAGTTTATGTTCATTGTATTTTGGTTAAATGTTACAACTTCCTTTGCATGCAAGAAATCCACTAAAATTTTTGTGCTTGGATCATACACAGGCTAATACGGCTTATACTATCTCAAGGTCATGTTTTAAGGGTAACTTCATCTCCCCATTTAGGTATATGGCTGAGAAAGTTCAATGCTGATGTTGCCAGGGGACTTTACTCTTTGCTGTAGACAAACCCCAGTGATGCACCCCCTTACTAATTTTTCTTCAGAACAATTACTAAAAAAAGTTTGTAATCATGGACATGAATTTCTTGCAATGCAAAAGTATACCTTCTGAGAACTTGAAAAGCCATTCTTTTAAAGTGTAATCATCAGCAAGAATAGGTTCCATGTCTAGCAGGTGTAGAGGAGAGAATCTTCAGTTTGACAGGTGTCATCCAGCGGTGTAGTTAGCACATTTCTACTGACCATCCTTTGTAGTCTTTCCGTTCTGTGACTCTAATGAGATCTATCCACTTCACTCTCTCCCTTTAAGACACCGATCATTTGCACAAAAAGCATCTCAGCCTTTCTGGTCCTGTCAGGAGTTCTTGAATAGCATCTGCTCTCTCCGCTCTAAACGAAAGTCTAACTGTGTTCATTTTGACACAACAAAGTGAAATTTTACTGTAAGTTTTTCTCTTTGGAATAAATAGGCAAAAAAAAATTGTGATATACAAAGTGTGGAATTGAAACAGCAGTTCCTCCTCACTGGAGATCATTATAAGTGATTCTGGTGACACAGGAAGTTTTTACCTTGTTCTTCTTTTTCCATTCTTGACAGCTATCCTATCCTTCTTCCTAGTAGACCTGCTGACTTTAGCAACCACAAGTTCCTCGCTGGGAACTTGGTTGTGATTTAGGAAGTTCGCAAAGACAACATGTTACTGCTGCATACTCACAACGTTCTCTTTTGAGCTGAATTCATTGCTTTATTTAATGTGCTACCGTATTCCACTTCAGCACAGTTTGTTTTCCTTTTGCACGTATCTCATTATGTAGCTGAGGTTAACCACAAACTCAAGATACCCCTGACTCAGAATCACTAGTATGTAGTTATGACTGCTGTATACAACCCTGGATGCTAATGTTGCCTACATCTAATAAGTCTACGTTGTGTTCAAAAGACCCATCAAGATATATTATGCTTTATTTATTTAAAAAATAAAAGATAAAAACACCTTAAGATTAAAGTCCTGAGATCACCATAAGATAAAATCAGGATTGATACAATTTGTTAGCTTAAGCAACTAACTTTTACTTTGCCAAATAATAATAAAAATAAGTTTCTGATAATACTCAAAGACCCAGAGTTTAGATGAAAGAACCAAAATGGACCAATCTTAAGGGTGTAAGACTTTTCCTAATTAACTTCCTAGACTTTTCTCATGGTATAGAGATGTGCCTGAATTTATTTCAAAACTGCTATGAATCCATGTTTGCAGTGTGCATTTGCCTCACTGCCCATCTTTTCATAAAAGGACTACAAACTACAGAACTTCTTTCCATGTCTCTACATACCTGACTGATGTTTCCAAAAATAATAAATTCACCATTTAATCCAATAATATATAAATACTATTTTATATGTTATAAGTCAATAGTCATCTTTTCTATCAGTTGGGTTAATTAAGCAAAGATTCTGGGAAGAACTTCACCCTGGCTTAATGAGAAGTGTCATAATGTCATCACATTTTTTTTCTACAGCAAGAGGCAAATGAAAATGATTAAGAACACACATAGAGACAAAGGTGATAAGATTAGGCAGAACAATACAGAAAACTGTCAACAGCTATAAAAGCTCCAAGAAGCAGAAAATTTATTGTCTCTAGAGCTGTTGGGGGCAACAATCTTGCCAAAATTCAGACTTTTCAAATTATCAAATATGGAAAAATGCATTTATTTTGTTTGCTTGTCTCCAAGTTTGTAGAAAGTTTGTTAAGGTAGCTACAGGTAAAAATGTACCATAGAATCAGATTTACATATTAGATGCTATGTTAGTAGCATGTATGGTCACAGTAACAAAACCACCATAAAGAGCAACTTAAAAGAGAAAAGTTTCATTTTAGCTCAAAGTATCAAGAACTTTGAGCCCATCACAGTGGAAAATGGATGGTGGAGCACTTCCTCAAGGTGAAGAGAATTGGAATGACAGAAGGGTCTAAAAACAAGGTACCAAGGTCCAATGTTTGGAAGAATTAACATGTTGCAAAAGTGTATCAACAAGATGGAGACAAGATTTCAGAAGAAGACCTTATGAGGAATATTTTGTATCAACAGCATAGTAGAGATGGTCATTTCTGAAGATGTGTCCATCAAAGTCAAGGAGCCCTGCTATTAAAGTGTGTAACCAAAGATCTTCAAGAAGTTTAAACACTCAACGTCTGCATTCAGAATGTCAGCTAGAATCAGAGTTTGGTAAAAGATTTAAAATCTTGTACACGGTTTTATTATACAAAAAATAACCAATAGTTTTTAGCCAAGAGGAACTCATGGGTTATTATACATGGTCTTGGATTTTTTTTCTCATGCTTCCAACTTAATATGAGCTCTGTCTCCTCAGAAACACATTTTCATTACATTATTTCTTAATTAGTTTCATGTTTTTTAGTGTATTGATTTTTACATTTGTCACACTAATTTATGCACTAGCTAAAATCTTGAAATATTTACAAAAATGAAGGGAGTCTGGTTTTCTTACGAATTCATTATAGACTCTTGAAGGCAATGGCGGTGGCATGATCAAAGGGGGCTACATGAAAGGAGAAACTTTGTCTTTAAATACCGCCACTTGAAATAGTTTGACTGTGCATACAGGGATCAGGCACTCTTTTCCTTAGGATTGTAGCTAAGAATGTGAGCCTCCTAATTAATGATTCAATTACTTGTCTTACTTTGGTACAAATGAAACACACCACTTGAAGAAGAGAATATAAAGAAAGGACAGTTGAAACAAGAACACACTAGATTACACAGGCAATAGGCCTGAGAAGTTTCTATCAGGGTCCAAACTGAAACAATCATTTATTTTACTGCTGCTCTTTTTAATGACTTCTAACTTTGGAATATATATTTCATGAAACCATAAAAAGGTTGTGTAAAATGAATTTTTATTATTGTATGTGTAATTAATCATAATTCGACAGTAAAATAAAACAATCAATCCTAGGGTAAATTGAAAATTCTCGTTTCTTAAGTTAAAACAAGTCCTTAAATTTAACCAATGTTATTTCACCAAATATGAGAATACATTTTAAATGCAGTGACAAAATTTGTAGAGAATTTTGCTGCTTTTCTTAATATGGAAATAATGAATACATTCATGATTACACTATAAATTCTAGAGCTATTTTAAGTATATTTATGATAATAAGTGATTCAGTCTCAGTCTTCTGTTGAGAGAGGATTAAATTTAGTTTTCCCAGTACCCTTGGAATGAAGTTATTTCAAAAATTCTAACAGTCTTACTAATCCTAATGTTCACAATACTGACCTTTGGATATTTAGATAGTGAATGATTCTTTAGCTGTTAATATAATGAACTTAAATGCAACCCATTTTGAAAACCATAAAAATAAAGATGGTCAAGTGAATGATGGTCACAAGTGAACTGTTGGCTCATACAACATATTTTCACCACAGGGGTTTCAGATTGTTTTAATGGAAAAGGCCAGGGTAAATTAGCAAACCAATCACTGCGTAAGAGTACATTACTTCTTTGAAAATTTGAAATGTACTGTACAACTGTGTGACCCAAAGAATTAATCTCTTAACTATGGTCATTATTGAACTTAAATAACTATTTTTTCTCACACAAATTTTTCATTTTATGGAGACATAGGAACCACATAAACAAGTTCAAGTATAAAAAACTGGTTAGTTTGCAAGTAAAACATTGTCCTTTTTCATTACAAATATCAGAAACTGCTTACTTGCCTTCTATAAGAAAATGAATAACTATAGATTATATGTGTACATACATATAGACTATTACATGTCTCATATTAATTGGATGATTAAAGGATATAAAAACAATGGGGTTCTATTCTGGATTAATTTAATAGTAAATTTTACACAAATAATATTTTAGATCGCTTTAATCAGAATTTGGCCTGCTTTGATTATTAGATTGTATTAGTTGCTTATGAATAAAAATTTAATGATAATCTCAAATCATTTCACTGAAAATAATGCTAACAATCAGAAAAAACATCAAGCTAACAACTGTACTTTGAAAAGTGAAATGTAAAAAAATTGCATAACCACAATTGTGATAGGAGTTTTATGTTCTAATGCTAGATAGTAACTGCTGTGCAGAGATAGAAAAAAGATATCTATTGGCCCATTAAACCACTGCATACCAACAAACTTAACATACTGTTACATTGTTCCTTGTAGTAGATTTAAAAAGTTGACTATTAAACAAAATAGAATATTTATACAAGAAACATGTATGTATATTACAATTATGAAAAGAAAACAGTATTCAAATGCTCATATATAAATACATTCATTAAATTAAAATTTTAGTATGTGTTAACTTGTACTAAGATACTGGAGCATGTGTTAGTACAGGAACTCTATCTTCCTTCCTTCTCCCTTATTTGTGACATTAATGTCAGCTCAAGTCAAGACCTTTGGAATCAAACCAATTCATACACCAGAGACTTTCTGAAAGGTAATTATGCCTCAAATGGCAAACAAGGCTGGCATGTAGATAAGGAACCACATCTTTTTATCAGATGTTCTCATAAGTTATTTATTAAACCATTAGATAATTGGAACAACAATGGGAAAAGTCTAGCAAGATCAAGAATTAGGAAAAACAAATACATTTAATTTAACCTCAGTTAATGCTTCATCTTGCCCTTTCTTTGGGAAATTACAAGTTCTAATTCCGATGAAAAAGAAAGTACTCTCTGAAGGAATTTTAATTATTTCCAAATGCCTTGGTACATAAATGCTAAACCGTGTGACTTTTCCATTTATGGGCTGAGAGAAATAAACAGCTGGGATAAACAGCAGGCATCTCAAGATATTTTATTTATTTCTCAGCAGAAGTTTAAGCATATGTCATAATGATGGCATTTACATCATAATATATGTTGCTTCTTACAGCTCTGCAAGCCCATCAGAATCTGCAGAATTGACTGTGGAATGGTAGAATAAGAAGAGCCTATCAAACAGGCTTCCATCTGTTTCCATTCCCAAAGTTCAACTTTTATTATAGACTATGCAACTGAAAATCAAAGTTCTGAAAGCATAATTGCTTCCCTTAAATCCTGTCTTCAGTTTAGCATCAGAGTGATCTAGCATGCTGTGACATAGACCGGAACATTTTCTTTCCTGAATGTCCTATTGCCTTTGGACTTCCAGATATTTAGCACCATAAATAAAACATACGCTATTAAAATCAAAGTTCTAGGATCCTGTCAATTCCAGAATGACAATTTTTTTGATAATAGTATATGATAAGAAATGAAAGTGATTTTTTAAAAATAATTATACTCAGTCTTTACGAAGTGACTTCACATCAGAATATTCTAGCCCAGAGGTGAGAGCAAACTTAAACTTACTAAATAAATGTCATCACTGCAGTATTTCCAAGATAGAAACTGCAAAATCTGTTCTTTTCAGTACAGAAAATTTTGTAAAGAAAAAAGAAAAGATGCTTTTTTTTGGACCCCTAGAATACTGCTACATAAATGTTTCTGAGATCATAGAACAAAGAATAATGTGACAAAATGACACCAGATTATTAGCAGCACTTTGCCTCTGCATGCATATATATGTGTATATATATACATATATATTTTTCCTTCTACCTATGACTATATATATATATATTTCTACCTATGACCATATATATAATATATAATAATATATAATATAATAATATATAATATATATTATAATATAATATATATATTATTCTGTTTGAACATGGAACAAGGAGATAAGTGACATTTTTAAGCATGATCACTTCACTGAGTAAAATGGTTGTTGGATAAGTAGTTCTAGGAAGATTTCTAGACAAACGAATATTATTCATCAGAAATCTGAACCAGGCGGTGGTGGTGCACGCCTTTAATCCCAGCACTCGGGAGGCAGAGGCAGACGGATCTTTGGGAGTTTGAGACCAGCCTGGTTTACAAGAGCTAGTTCTAGCGCAGGCTCCAAAGCCACAGAGAAACCCTGTCTCAAAAAAACAAAAATAAATAAATAAATAAATAAATAAATAAATAAATAAAATAAAGAAATCTGAGCTAGACATGTAATTCTAGAAATAACTAGTACAGAATCTTATCAGCAACAGCATTTAACATTTTTCTAGAATTGTGGAAGCTAGAGATTATTATTTCCTTACTTGTTACATTATTACAAGATGTTAAAAAAGACCAAAGACATTCTATAAAATAAATTAAGATTAGTCCCTAAATATTTGTCCTCTGATTCTCTATGTAAAACGGATGGCCAAAAAAAGAGCTGAATGTTATTCCTTTATATATATTCATAGATAATACAGGAAATGCCATCCTATGTTGGCATATCAAAGAGTTCCACAATAGCCCAGAATGGAGTATCACAAAAGCTTTATTTGCTTAGTGATGAACTCACAGTAAGAGTAGTGATCCACAGTTTTCTGCATGCTCTGGGTACTGGAACTGAATCCAGCAGCAAAGAGATTCATGCACGCTTTTCATCTGGATTGAGACCACACTCAAAATAGACTGGTATCTTCAAGGCTATGGGCTGAAGGGGTTCCTACAGCAATCCTAAAGCAGCATAACAAAGAGCTAACCCATAGAATATTGTAATATATTAATGATAAATATGAAAATTGCATGAGAAAAGTATTTTCAGTAAATCATATACAAAAAAGCTTTTCCATTATTTGTAGAGTATACAATAAAAGATAACAACATAGTTATATTTATCATTGTATGTACTTAAAATTACATTAATTTACTTGTTTATTTGTTTTCTTGTTCGTTTCATGGCAGGGAGAGGATACATGCTATAGTCCATGTGTAAAATTCAGCACCTGCAGAAGTCCATTCTCTCCTTCAGCCATGTGAACACTTAAACTTTGGTTATCAAACTATACAATAAAATCCTTTAACTGTGGATCCAGCTTGCGATCATATTTGTGACTCTTTAAGCAGACATTTCAATATTTTACTACATTTTATTCTGAGATCTCAAATTAATACTTAACATCTGTCTTAGAAAGGAAAAGCAATTTTTATCCCTTCCTGCTGACAAGTCTTCATGAAAAATAATTTCTATTTCTAAAATCCTGCTAATATTTTGGAAAACTAATATAAAAATGTTGAGATACTTTGAGTTTTTTTAAATCTGTGTGGAAACACAATTATATGGATGTGTCTGTGATATTCCGCATGCTGTAAAGAGGTTAAAGCACTAAGACATAACATATAAGGAGTCCAAATCCTCAGTAACTTTTTGGTGGAATGTTTCCAAGTCAATGACAATTTGATGACACAATTCATGTGTGAGATACAGTACTATTCTTTAAAGTTGGATCTATCCATGACAAATGAGTTAGTTTGTTGGAGACCATTCCATATCTAGAGATGCCATACTCATCCTTAATGGAGGGGGAGGAGCTTAGGTCTGCCCCACTTAATGTGCTAGACATTGTTGACTAACTGCAAATTTTAGTCCTATGCAGTTTCCAGAGTCAAGTGAGCTCCCACTAATTGGGTCATCTGTCTTTGTAGGTTTCCCTTTCTTGCTCTTCACCCCCTTTCTCATATAATCCCTCATCCCTTTCTTCGATTGGTATAGTGGCATTTAATTTGTAGTTTAATCAGTAAAGCTTGCCTGATTCAGAAAAATAAAACATCACACTGGCCAGCCTTACAGACCAAGCAACAATGACATACACCTCTAATCCCAGTAGCCACACTAGTTTGCCATAGAAACCAGGTGGTAGTAGTGCACACGTTTAATCCCAGAACAAGAGAGGATAATAAAATTGGAGGAGGCATCTTTCAGTTTCAGTCTCATTCTGAGATATTCTGGAGGTAGGATCACCATTTTGGACTGAGGCAGAGGTATGAGTCAGTGACTGGATGCTTTGTTTTACTGGTTCAGGTTAACCCCAAATATCTGTCTCTGAGTTTTTATTAATCATGTTACAGACTGAATTCAGGTAGCTAGGCCCAGTGCTTAGCTGTGGATCTCTGCATCTGCTTCTATCAGTTATTGGATGAAGGTTCTATGGTGACTACTAGGATAATTATCAATCTGATTACTGGGAAGTTCAGTTCAGGCAACCTTGCAACTATTGCTAGGATGCATAACTGGGGTCATCCTTGTGGATTCCTAGGAGTTTCCTTAGGACCAGATTTCTTCCTAACCCCATAATGGCCCCCTCTATCAGAATTCTCTTTCCTTGCTCTCCCTCTCTGTCCCTGCCCCAACTCTACCATCCTGTTCCCTCAGGTTCTTCTTCTTCTCCCCTTCATAATATATTCTTACTACAATTTGTTGTTCTTATGAAAAAAATTTGTAGTAGTAATTCTAAATAGTACCAAAACAGATTAAATTAGATAGTATGTTCAACAGAATAGAATAAGTAAATTAGAATTATTAAAATCTTGATTGTCAAATGAGCAAATAGAATTTGAATCATTTAGAATTCTGAAAGCTATTATGAATAGAAATAACCTTTCATCGAGCCATTTATTAAGCAGTAGTACAAATCAAATTGTTACATTCTGAATAAGAATTCTCTACTATGTTGAATTAATAATAATTTTATCAAGCCTTATAAACTTTGCTGAAATAAGTCATGTCTAAAATTGGGAAATTCATGCAATTTTCAACTAATTTTACTAATTAAAATGGGGCATTAGAAAAGATTTAATTCTTCCTCTAAGCAGCATCTGAATCCTTTTATAAATGAAAATTATATTAAAAAATAATCTACCCATTGGTCCCAAGGTGTTAATGATTGCATGATATACAGCTAACATGAAATAGTGTCAAATATAATAATTGACAATTTTGTAGTTATTTCCTTCAAATTGCGACATTCTGTCCTGTGGATAAAAAGGAAGGTAATAAATCTGAGCACACTCAAGAAACTCAACAAGATTCAGTATACTCAGGAGCCTACAAGATTCAAAATGCCCTTTATAAATAGTATAGAAGTAGTATAACAGGGACAAGAAATTTTGGTGGTTGGATCCTTAAAAATGGGAAGGAAGCTAAAATGATTCTCTTAAGAAAGCATCACCAAGGTACATTGTGGTGCACATTTCAATGATCCAACTCTCTTAAACAATCTATTTAAGTATCTCCTTATTCATGATCACAGAAGTAACCCTGATTAATTTATTTGGTGAAGCAGTATAGACTTTGATAAAATATATACTTTTTGGTATATAATCTGAGTTCTGCTTGGTTGGACAGGTGTTTGTTCACAGATTCTCGGCAAAAGTCATGCAGCACAAATATACATGAAAAGGTACCAACAGAAAAAAGGAAAGTTGAGGAGGTTTTACATGAGCACTAGAGAGATGCAACACACACAAATGAAACCAAGTTAATATTCCAATAAATTATTACATAATGACATAATCAAAAGGTAGAAAAGACATGTGAATGCTGTTCTCAGCATTAACATATTGTTTGATGGGGAAAAAGGAAATCAGAAAGATGGAGGCTGATATTGACTTGCCATTTCATATATCTGGGACTATACATGTGAAAGGATGATTAAATCAGTGCTCAGCAGCAGGACCCAAAGATTACTACCATTATAAAAATCAGAAATAAAAGCAATTATGTATAACAGGCAGACATTATCCTTGAGCTTAATCCTTATAGAATTCTTAATCCTATTAATTTGACAATCAATGTTAATATAATGAACTTGGTTAATCAGAGTTCTAAGAGGGAGAGAGGCTGAACAATATCATCATGCATTTCATTTGAGAGAAAGACTGAATGCAGTAAGGCAATATGAACAAAATCCTCACCCAATGGATTGGCTAGTATAAGCTATTAGAGATTCTTGGTTATCTCTGTCTTCAAGTCATATGTATGTCAGAGACTGGGAGACAGCAGTGGAAGGGCAGGCATTTCTAAAGGTTCTGGGTATGCAACAGACAGTGATTTCTGAGTAAATATGTCTCATTAAGTAAATTATATGCCCAATATTTGTTTAAAATTTAACAGACTATCCCAATAGATATATAAAAAAAATGAATAGCTTAAGACCATTTAAGCTCTTTCCTGGTGTTTTTCTGAAGAGGCAGACTTCTCCTTACCTCTTCTCCCTCTTCCTCTCTGTATTTCTCTTTCTCTCTTTCTACCACATTCCCTTGAACTCAGTAAAACTACCATATAAAGAAAAAGACCATTTAATGGTACAGAAGATTTTTTTTGTGTGTGTGTTTGTTTTTGTTTTGTTTTTCGAGATGGGATTCTCTGTAGCTTTGGAGCCAGTCCTGGAACTAGCTCTTGTAGACCAGGCTGGCCTTGAAATCACAGAGATCCGCCTGCCTCTGCCTCCCGAGTGCGGGAATTAAAGCCGTGCCCACCACTGCCCAGCTTGTCCTGAAGATTTTTAATTTCTCTAAAACCTTTTTAGTTTTTATTATAAGTAGCTCCTTTTTAATAGAGCCTTTATGGGACAAGGCTAGTTCAGGCACTCTCTCCTCTGCTGCCCAAATACCTAGCTGGTGACATCCCTGTGGACACCTGGGATCCCCTCTAGAGACAAGTATCTTGCCAAACCTTAAATGACTCCTTTAAGGTAAATATCTTATTCCCTTCTCCAATAACCACCCTTCCTCCATCTCCACCCTCCCTCTTTACCCAGCTTTCCCCAGCCCTTCCCTTCTTCCTTCTCCTTCCCCCTCTCCCCTTCCCCTACTCCCCCTCCTCTACTCTCTACCCTATCCTCCGCCCCCCCACCCCCACCCCGTGCTTTCAACTTTTGCCCAGCAATCTTGTTTGTTTCCAATTTCCAGGAGAATCTATATATGCTTTTCTTCGGGTTCACCTTGCTCTCTAGCTTGATTAGGTTTTTTGGGAACCCAGTCTATTTGGATGAACACCTTCTTGGGCCAGGATGGAGGGGGGAGGGCCTTGGATTTTCCGCAGGGCAGGATACCCTGCCCTCTCTTAAGGAAGCAGGGGGAGGAAGGAGGGGTAGTGGGAGGGCGGGAAAGGGAATGGTAGTGGGAGAGCAGGGGGGTGGGGGACTGGGATAAGGGAAGAAAGTGTAAATTTTGAATGAAAAAAAATAAAAAAATAGAGCCTTTAAAATTATTGATGTCCTTTGGTGTTTATTACAACTTTCATTGTTCATTTTAATCTCAAAATAAAAAACCAAATGGCACCATAAGAAAGCAATTACACAAGAATGCAAAAAAGCTTTTCTCAAAAAAAACATAAGTGCCTAAATTATTTAAATTCCATAATAACATACTTTTATGAATACGCTTAATAACATTTCTGTAGAAAAACAGTCTCCTTTTCTACAATATGGCAGTTGAAAAACATGTCAAAGCAAAGGCTCTTACTCTTGATAGTCTAGCACAGAAGAAGGCTTGATGTTTTCCTGGTCTCTGGAATGGATTAGGTTGCCTTTTTTTTTTTTTTTAGGTAAACTTAGTTTCTATTTGGAAGAAAATAACTTAGTTGACTATTATTTTTACTGCATTTTATTATTTATTATTTATATTGTATTTTAGTAATTTACTATAATTTACTATTAACCTGTAAGTGTTCAGTGGTTTTTAGAAGTTCTCATATCTTAATTTGAATAAGAATTACTTGTTTCAGCATAGGATGTAGTGAGTGTTTCTTGGCATGGCAGCTGAGTTTGTATCTGCAATATTATACCTGGTGACAATTAAATTGGAAGTTGAAGAATTAAGTACAATGTGTTTCAAGAAAGTTAATTGGAAAAGCTGTAATAAGGAATAAAACCCTCAATACTGTGCAACATTGGATTTCCATAGCAATTTCTAGGTTCCAATAAGGAATCATATGTAGTTTTACTTGTAATATAATTTCTGGAACTTTTGAGTTATGAAAACTTGCCCAAACATTGTCTTTCCTTAAGCATCTGTATGCATTTTTTTAAAAAAACTATTTATTGTACATAAGAAAATGAAGATAGTGCCAGGGAGAGGCTTCTGGAACAACCTCTGTATCACTGATTGTGAGAAACTATACACACATATTAACTATGAGTAAAACTGTTTATTGAAGGTTATGAAAACATACTAATATATCACTGGATTCATAAATAAAGTAGGTTACATAATAACCAGTCATAAAGAAACATATAGTAGTAAAGGATTTTAGAATAATTCTTAATATGGGTTGTGAATGTAAGTAGACAGACCTACTTGTTTTATGATGTAGCAAGACAGAAATATATAATTCAATCTAAAATTAAAAGTAAATGGATATATTTATTTAAGGGATTTTTTAATGTTTGCTCTGTTTATGTATTTAATTATCTAATTATTAAAATATTAATGAGAAAATTAATCTGGAATTAAATATTAAGAATTTCCTGAGAAAACATTACATGTATTTATCGTTAAATAATTCACAGTTTGTTAGGGTAACTGATTCTTAGTAGTTTTAAATTGTACATAGAATTTCTGAAATTGATGTCTGTATGTAATTATACTTAAATTGTGTATGTAGTTAGGTGCCATCTCAAGTTTGTTGCTTGTTTTTATATTC
This sequence comes from Dicrostonyx torquatus, assembly GCA_028555095.1. Taxonomy (NCBI): domain Eukaryota; kingdom Metazoa; phylum Chordata; class Mammalia; order Rodentia; family Cricetidae; genus Dicrostonyx; species Dicrostonyx torquatus. The sequence goes on along the minus strand of JAQHUG010000508.1, from coordinate 186,460 downwards.
AGATAGTACTATTTATTCATTCCTGCCTTACAAGACTCAGAAGTCATTGTACAAAAGAGTATTATAGATGCCTAGAGTCCAAGGTAGTACATTTATGATAAAACCACATTTTCACACATAACACGGTTATTACACACAGGAATTCACAGTGTCTGTGACATGTGCAGAACTTACACTTTCATCTAAACCCAAATCCTCTCATGGAGTCCCATCCCTAGGTGAGAAGCTATAAGTTAATGCTTGTTCCTGGGCCTATCAGGGACAATTTACTTCATAGTTGGAATTCCTGTTAGACTACACATACTCTGGTATTGGATATTATATTCATATACATAAAGGTGGTACTAAATCATCAAAATATGTTGTATGCCTTCATAAAATTCTCAAATAATAAGCAAGACCAAAAATAGTAGTCCAATACCGTCTTTTGATACAATGCTTATTAAATTTGTGTTACTGTTAAAATTAATAGCTATGCTTTCCTAAACTTCTGTATGATATATTTGTATATGCATATGTATATATGTTTTATATGTATTACAATTTCATTGCACTCACTGCATATGCAAATTATCCATTAATTTTATATTCAACAGGCAGAACAGTAGCAAAGTTAATTTTAGAATTTAAAAATTCTTTCCTACCCTTCTTTTCTTAAGTTTAAAATTCTCATGGGATTAAATTCGTAAAAATGAATCTCATCTTCAATTAGCAAGAAGAACATATGTATGCTCTTCATTAAAATCCCCAGGTATCAGTAGGAACAGTTCATTTTGGGTTTTTAGATAATTAAAGCCTCACACACATCTCTGATACTCCATCTGGCATTAGAGTGTTTTTATCTATAGACCACTGGAAGTAACTGACTTCTAAAAAGTTTATTAAATTCATTAATTTTGGGTCAAATGGTTTTGGTGCTGCAGAGTTGAGTGCCTTATTATAGCCAAATATTCTCATAATAAAAATAAATGAAAGCATAGCTTATCTTATTTGATAATTTTGCTAACCTAATAAGAAGAGACTCACAGTTTAGACAGGCCCAAAGAAGACAGCAAATGTGCAAACATTCGTGTATAAAATGTTTAAATATAGTTAAATAGATCAAGTGATTGTAGCTACATATTCTCCATTCATCACCCAACACATATTCAAACATGCAACATATATGAAAACGCATAATCATGTGAAATAATTTTTGAATTATTTGACTATATTTAAACATTTTTCAACTTAAGGTAACACTGATTATCATTTGATCTATTTAAATTTGTATTTGTAAATAAATTAGATTATGTGTTATTCTATTCTTATTTTTTCCCATTCTGGAGATTTGCATCCAGGGACTTGCAATTGCAAGGAAAAGACTTAGCTTCAGGCCAACTCTTAAAACCTTCCCTGAAAATAGAGATCCTTAATTCTGAATAGCAGGAGTTTTTTTCTTGATTACTAATACGACTGTATACAATATATTATTATATATTTATCAAGTCATAAGCATTTCTGGAAAAATGCCATCTATTATTGGATAATATTCCATACAGTATTGCACATGAATATTTAATTAATGAGTATAGACTCATCTTTAAAATTTTCTCCTCATGTAAATCATCAGCACTACACAAATAGATATCCAAATGCAGTCTTAAAGGAAATTGGCAGGACATTGCTATTGCATGTGTCTACATGAGCTAGCCACATTCCTGTCATATACTGGAGGTTTTTCTAGAACCCATTTTACATATGATGGTCATCAGAATTTTCCATTTACTTAACATAGTGATATATGCAAGAGCATGACTTTTGATTTTCTTCTTCAAACACCTGGCAAATATGCACATTCTGTGATTGATCTGTAAGTATAGACAGAGAGTCAGCTTACTGCATAGTAATTTAGTCTATTTAGAGCAATAAAATACAGATACCAAGTGAAGTAACTAGAAGAACTGAAAACAGTTATTTCACAGGTCTATAGTCAGGGAAACCCAACATATGCGTGGTCATCTGTTTAGAAATTTTTTTCTTTCTTTCTAGTTTTTCTTTTTGTTTTTTTTGAGATAAGGTTACTCTACTCTGACCACTATGGAACTCACAATGTAAACTCAGCTGGACTTGAACCCACAGAAATCCACCTGTATGTGCTTTCTCTATCATCATTCCAATATCATTTATGCCCCAGCAATGCTTTAGCATGCATGGACAGACCATTTATGGAGGTTTTCCAGTTGTTCCTACCTTGGGCAGTCCTAGATGCTTGTGTTATTGTCATACCCAAGGTTCCAAAGTCTTCCTTTATACTGTCTATCCAGCATTTTTGGGGCCTTCCTCTTTGATTTATCCTGTGCACTCCTCCAGGCAGTGCTGTCTTTGGCTATCTGCTGCAATTCATTCTCATAACTTGGCAGAAGTACTTCAAGTGCAGTTGCTTTATCCTGTCCTAAAGGAAGCCTTCTCTATATCGCTAGTAAAACCACAACTTCTTGATATTCTATGCCACTGAAGAAATGTAGAGATAGGGCTCACATGTGTATGTGAGTGTGTATCACAGTCACTTTGTAACAGTCTCAGTTCATCCAATCTCTACTTAAATGACTATGTTATTCCAATCACAACTCACATTTAGTTGCACTGAAATTAATTTTCTAAAATATTTTATGAAGTACAGATTCATATTATAGCATCTCATGAACTAAGAACAAAAAGGAAGAATTAAATTGCATGAAGACAATTTTGCTTGGTTTAATTTCAGTATAGTTATGTTCATCAAAAAGCTGTGTTGTGTCAGTGTTGTTTGATAAGATATACATTTGAAATAAACATTAAGAGTATAAACATTTTTCCAAGTTAGAATGACATTCTATATTCCCATAAACATGATTAATAGTCTATGATCAAGTGTGAAATCCCTAGTGCTATATTCTAACAAAGTGACTATTTATTGGTATAAAGAGTACTGGGGCAGTGGAACTGCATGGTGAAGTAAATATAAAACAGAACACTTTAGCAGGCAAACGCATAAATGGAAAGAAATGTATACACTGGATATGTTTGAGTATGTAATCAAGAAGTGACATATTGTAGGAACTGGGAGAAAATATGGGTAAAAAATGGTCAACTTATTTATGAGAAACAAATGAGTCTGCAACATAGATTGGAAGATTAAAGCATCCTGACACATTGTCTTATCTTTAAGGTTTTAAGAAAAGTAAATCTTTTGTTCCAAGTTTGTTTATTCACAATTGTATTTTCACAATTTAGCAAGATATGAATTGCTTCTTTTTTTCCAGAAAAAAAGACTTAGGAATATGGAGGTTATAATATATAAGTAATTTAAATGAAATTCGTTCTTTCATAAAATTTCATTTGTTGAACTACCAAACATACAGAAAACAGTAAGTCTTTTTTAGTTGCAAGTGTATTTACGAAGAGAAAGAGAGAAAATATGTGTGTGTGTTGGTGTTCGCGAATGCATGCATGAGTGCATACTTTCTGTTTTGTTCCTCAGCTTTCTGATTAGTGTGCCTTGACCAGAAATGTATCATGTAAAATGTTCTGTTCCTTGAAATTAATCTGGCATTGCCTGGCATGCTATAGCCCATTTTATCAGCTCTTGTAGACAGGTTTACTATGTAATTTCTGTTCTTGTCTCTTTTCCATATGTCTTTTGAATCACAAGGTCCCAAATAGTGGAATTTACCTTTATCTTCTGCTGCAAATTTGGGGTTGGTGAAATATTGACTCCTTTCCTGCTTCCTGATTGAAAGAGGTATCAATTCAAATTCTTGTATAAATTGAGTTATCATTTATGAAGTTCTCCCTCACATATTTGTCCTGCTGGTGGCCTGAAAGTTGTCATCACTATGCCCTTTGGCTGACTTTAGAGGAATGCACTATCTAAGTGCAAAATGTTACAATTAAAATTAAAATGAGATTCACAAGTTTTAAAAAGACTAAAGGAAGCACAAGAAAATGTGGATTAAAACAGCATGTGGTTCTTTCTATTTTATAGATTGATTTCTTTCACAAAGTGGACATGGGTTTTTCAATATATGCACTTTTGGAAGAGAAATAAAAATTGTGTATGCAAACATACAATATTAATGCTTCTGAAATATCTCAGAGGCATAGTACAGGAAAGACATTTTCCTATGGCCTATATTCTAAATGTAAAGTAGCAGAGAAATTTCACTTTTCTCTATGTTATGCTTTAATGACTGACCAAGTACCTACTTGACTACTGCATTCACAGTTTTAAGAAGTATGAAGTGGCTCATTGTTCAAAATTATGACCCTGGTAGAGAATGAGGCTTTAAAAATAATGACAGCTTTTGAATGGCCATGGCTTCATAATGCTTTAAAAAGAGTGCATGCAAACAGCTCTCTGTTTCCTCTGAGCTGTACACTGTCTCAGTATGGAAATGGATTTTGACTTTATGATCACAAAGAAAGGCAAGAGCTCTTTGGAGGAATTATAATATTATACATAAAAATTGTCTTTTACTGACATGTTTGGAGGTTTTGAATGTTGTCAAGTAATACAATAATAATCAAAATCTTCAAAGACAACTTGCATAAACCATAACTATTACAAAAATCTTTGAACAATTATCTGTTATTTAGTTTTTATACATAAATATTTAGGATATCAAGATATAAGTTAAAATAATTTTTTCATATATTTCTTTTTCCTTACCTCTTTCTTTTCTGGGACTCAACTTTGTGTTTAAATCTGTGTCTTCAAATCAATGATATCAAATATCTATGACACTGAATTAATTATAATTGGAAATAAAAAATTGCAAGAAAAATGCATGTAATACATTCTTACATGTTATTTAATTTTTTACAACAACGAATACAAAATCATAATTATTTTAAATATTTTAAGATGAGACACTTCATAAAATTCAGTCTTCTAAACTGATTTATGGTTAGGAAGTGCGTGCTACTTCATCTTTTATTTGATATGAATCTCATTAAGAAGTAATTGTCAAAGCACCATGTTTCTAGATTCTGTGGCTTATCTAATATAGTAACCATTTGAAGAAATTGATGAAATGAAGAACAATAATTTTTCAGCATATATCACTCTTTTCTTAATATATTAATATTCTTAATATATTATAGAAATAGGAAGAGCTCACTACTTTGAAAGTAGGATACTATCATGAGCATGGAATATAGGAAGGGAGACCTTTATTTCAGTATACATTTTGAGTGGGAGCTCTGACGGGGGGCAACCAGGACACAGTGCGGGCAACACCAGCCCCGGCTGCGGGAGCCCCTCGATTCCACACATCCATGGCCCCCACCCCCAAGTTCGCCCTGTCCTCTGTGGGATCTTCTCCGCGAACCACCAAGAGTTCCTGTTGCATTTTGAAATGTCTAGCAGATTCTTTTTTGAAGCAGGAATCCTGAAGGATAGTCTCTCACCTTTAGGCAAGTTCATCAGTCATTTGTCTGTGGGTCCTGCTTGTCTAGTTCATCAAGCAGTCCAGGCAAGACAAGTTTCTTGCCCAAATGACTAACCAAATCCATAAGAATTCTATTTGATGCTAACCTTCGTCTTGAGTAATGGTGCTGCCAGGAGCAGGTGCATCTCATTGTCATGAAAAGTCCTAAATTCTTAAACATTTTAAATGCCATATTCTGTAGTTTTTTAAAGGTTTGAAGAATGCCTATCCATCTAAAATACATATCTATCTAACTAGAAAATCTAACTAACACGACTACAAACTTGATTATTATAGATGACAATTTATTAACCTATATTTCTTAAATATACATTACATTTTAAATGAGCTACATAAACACAATACCTTAATCAGGAGCAGAAATATATATACACAGTATAACAATATTGACCTTAAATTTGTATCAATAAACCAAGATCCATACCAATGCAAAGTATCCATCTCTATATCATATCCCATTGTAAAATTTGAAAAAAGCATATTTTTGTCTAATATGATTCCTATTTTATTCAAATAAATTGATAGGTAGTAGGTCCAGATATAGGGAACAAAGCTTTTGGTCTTCCTTCATGGATTTACAAACTGCTGATGATAAAATTAATGTATCTTCATTGCTTCAAGTCTACTGTTACCTAGTTAGTTATAGGGTAGCTTGTGGTATACTGCTCAGGGGTAGAGTCCTGTTATTTGTACAGAAAACAAATTTAATTCTACAATCAGTGCAACAAAAAGTACATTAGTAAAGAAAAGACAGGCAAAAATTAGAACTATTTTCATTTTATATTTGCTGTACCAAAATAGTCATGTGAATATTCTTTTCATTGGCTTATATTAAAATAGATTTATGTTTTTATTTTATGTGTATGGTGTTTCCTTTCTATGTACTTCTGTGCTACATATGTCTGCAGTGCCCTTAGGAGCCAGAGGAAAATATTGGAAGTGGGGTTAGAGAAATTCGTGAGCTATCACTGTGTACAGGGAATCAAACCTGGGTCCTTTGTTAAGAGCAGCTAGTGATCTTAATTGCTGAGTCACATCTCTAGCCCCTCTTCATGGTGTTTTAAAAATAAAGACATTATCAGACAAATTAATATAAACCTACAATTATAAGTCACATATTCAGTTGACAAAAGTAGTTTACACCTCCCTCTTTTAGTACTTAGAAAAAAGTTAGAAATCCAGATTCCCCTAGCTTTTACTAATTGATTTTCTTACATTTAAAAAATAATCAAGAAGTTCTTCAGTAAATGAAACATTTAGTATATGCCAAGTTTAGCAGAATGTAGATAGTATCATATCACATTATGGATGACACAAAATAAATAAGAACATTACTGGAAAGCACTTAAAAATGAATCTTGGTCGTCATATATATTAATGCAATTTCAAATTGATTTATATAACATGCTTCAAACTAACTCCAAATGATGATCATAAAATTCTAAATAATCATGTTAAAAATAAAGTTGTGTTAAATACCATGATTGCTACTTTGTAAAATATATGCATAGAATAATTCTAGCAAATGTTAAATATTTATATTGCTGTTTATACAAAAGTAAAGAATATAATAATTTAATTATAGGCTTTTTGATATAAGTGAAGGTTTTATTTATCTGAGGATAAAATGTAACCACCACATACCTTTGTTTATATCTATACACCTATTTATCTATTTATTATCTATATTACTTATAATACATCACACTATATATATATATATATAAAGTGCACTTATATAATAGAAATGTATCTCTTTTTATTTAAACATGCAGAGTAATGTTTTTAGCACTTGCATCTTAATACTAAATTAACAAGTACTGAATATGTAGGTTATCTTCTGATATCTCAGACTAATATGAATGGCAAAAATCAGACACTGAATTTGTTTTAGTCTTTATTATTTATAAGAAATCTGTTGAAAGTGAAATGATTCATTATTTTATATTTATTTTTATAAGATTTGAAGAAAATCTATTATAAGAAAAAGATAATTTTTATTGTAAACATATATTTGGAATACATCAATTTCAAGCAGTTATTTTTAATGTGATGTCTGCATTTAATATAGTTAGTACCAATTACTGGAGTCTATTAACTTGAATGATAAATTTACAGTTATTTGAAGCCCATATCAAGAGTGTCTTCTTTGTGGTCATGAAAAATGAGAATTAAATAAGAACTAAATCCTCCTCTTATTTTAAACATTAAGGCAAAAGAATTATGTGAGTGATTACAAAAGTCAGATTTCAGAGAGCATGTTTATACCAAAACAATTTATCTATGATTTCAAAATGCACTAAAGAATTTCAGCTTATGTTATTTAGAGATATCATATTTAGAGATATGCTACAAATCCTTATTACATTTACATTGTTTTTCTAGAGAAATCATAGGGTTTATGATATTAGGTATAGTGTTGGTAGGGAGTTAGAAAATGTGTTAAGGTTTATTTGTTCACATGGCTTGATTTTGAGATAGAAATAAGAGTGAAGCCATACATGTGAGCAGTTTATACCTGTTAAAAAGCACTGCAGAAGCCAAGGCAGAGAAAGTATGTTTGAAGTGAGTTGGGTTACAAAATATCTTAGCAAATGAACAACAAATACGAAATAAAATATAGAAAGAGAAGAAAGAAATTAATACATGAATTATCATTGTTATTGAATGGAATTTCTTTTTGGAGTTTATTAACTTTTTAAAGAAAATGATGATGCAAGAATAGTCAATATAGCAAGAACTATGCTTTATACTTTTAGTTTTGGTATTTTCCAGAAGAACAATAACCAGAATAACCAGTCAAGTTTGTGTGTGTGTGTGTGTGTGTGTGTGTGTGTGTGTGTTTGTGTGAGAGTCAGTGAAGTTTTAGCCAATCCCAGCTCTAGGCCAGCTACTCAGTGGATAGGGTCTACAACTCTGGTTCATAATGTGTTCAGAGAGGCTGTTTGTTTGTTTCCAGACTGCCCAGATCTAAAATAATCACATAGATACTATATTAATTATGAGAGTGTTTTACAATAGTTTAAGAGTATTTTCAGTTATCTCTTAATCTTAAATTAAGCCAGTTCTATTATTTTCTATTTTACCATGAGGCTTGTGGTTTACCAGTACTTCCAGCATCTTTTTCTTTGGCACCTACAAGGTGTCTATACTCCCTCTCTACATCTTTGTTTGTATTTCCCACCTGGCTTTATTCTGTTAAACCATAGGCTGAAAGTAATGTCTTTATTAACCAAAGGCAATAAAACATTCACAGCATACATCACCTCCCACATCAATAATGTACTGCATAGTAAATATACTATGTAATGATTTATGGTATGTGATAAGTGTATATATTTCAATACAAATCTTTAATTTATATGGCCATAACATCATCATGGGTGTAGACCATCTATACATATATATACACAATATATTGTCAGTAAAAATCTCAGTTCTCATCTTCCTTAAAGGAGTAAGAAAGAGTTTATTCTAGAGCCATTTTAAATGACAGTGTCACAGGAGCGCAGACATAATTTATGTCAAATTCCATGTTTCAAGTTGGAAATCAATTCTTGGAGGCTATCATCTTACAGAACAAAGAAATCCATGAACCAAGTCATGCTTGCCATGCATTAGTGAGTGCACTTGAGTGGAAGCTGCAGTAAAGTATGTAAAGGATTTTATAGGCCTAAGATACTACTGGGTGACAACCGTAGCTTTTGGTTTGGTGGAAGTTAATAGTCTACCAAATTAATAGATTTGAAAAGCATTTTAGTATATTCATTTTTATGCCGAGGTAAGGAATAGCTGTTGTCAGAGATGTGTTGGAGGCCATGCTAATACCATTCTAAGATAGTTAGTGTTTGGACCAGTACCATTCCAAACTCTCCACAGTACTGCAGTTTTAGTTAGTACATCAGACTCTGAAAACATCATTTAATGCTTCCAAATATAAAGTTCCTAATACATCTCAATTCTCTTTTTAATCTTCCCTATTTTACTATTTTTATTTGGGCCTACTAAAAACATCATTATCAACTTTTTTTTAACATTTATGAAATTGAAAAGGAAATTTTCATACAACATTCACATATAACAATTCTTTGTATCTCATAGATTATATTATTAAATATCTAAATCTCTGTGAATGTCCTGTCAGTGATCAATATGAAGCCATTATTGTTATTTGAATAACATGACTGCAAAATACTTTCAGCTAATCATAGGGGTGTGACCTTTGCTTCTCCCTTATTTATATTTTCTAATATATAGGATAACCACATAAGATTTAGATATATAATAGAAGTAACAGAAAGGTTAAGCAAGCTGTATCTATAACCAGAAATCAGAGAGTGATTAATGCTCATGAACTGTAACATGAGGGCATGCTTATTGGGGTTTCTGTCCTGCCTGGTTCCCAAAGCCGGTAATCCCCAAAGCAAACCACACACAGAGTATACATTAGATATAAACTGATTGGCCCATTAGCTCAGGCTTCATATTATCTCTTATAACTTATATTATCCCATTATTCTTAGCTGTATTAGCCACATGGCTCAGCACCTTTTTCAGTGGGGCAGATCACATCCTGCTTCTTCGGTGTCTGGACAGGAATCTAGATAATCACTCACAGACAGATACTTTGGTAATTTGAATGCTGTTAAGTTGATAATCAAAATACCTCAACACAGTTCTTGTTCACTCATTTCTTATTTTCAGATGCAAAGAAAGTGAAAATGACAATTATTCTTAGAGATTTTATTCCTAGTTAAAGAATTCCATAAGGACTTCCTTCATACTTCCTGTGAATGATGCATTGATATATTGACTGTGTTCATGAAGTAATTATCTTCTAATAACTCCACATTTGTCATTGCATCTTATGGTTAAATTCTTCAGTAAGAAGTACTTCAAGTTCATAAATCTGATTATTCATACCCCACTATTTGAATAATATATTTGCATATTCTTAATTTTACCATTCTCCCTAGGTTTGAATCCTAAGCTTTGACTTTTTCTGTTTATATGTACCTACTTAGCAATTTTCAATTCCCATGAATTAAATAATGTTTATAAGCTGAATATACCGAAGTTTATTGGCTACAATAAAGATTTTCTCAAATTCCAAAGGATTATAGTGCATCTCAATTAAACTGTCTAATTGGTATCTGAAAGTAAGGTTTAAAATTTAAGTAGAGTTCATCTCCAAATCTTATGTCAGTCCTTTTTCCATTATAGATTTCAGAGCTTAAGTAAGGTCAAACACAACCTCCCAGTTGCTCAATACCAAATAATTTGAATCAGTGTTCACTCAAGATGCAATATGAAAATACATCAAAGCAATTCAAACTGTAACACACGTTGCTTTTCTGTCTGCATTGGACATCATTTTTCAGTTTCCCTTTCAAGATCAACAGTGTCACTGTACTTGCTATTTTCAAAACTGCCATGAAGAAAATAATATCTGGCACTATCTCTCTGATGTCATCTTTTTCACAACTTCACAACTGTTCACTACCTTATATACACAAAGCATTATTGACCTTGGAATATTGTAAGCTTCTCTCAGCTGGGTACCTTTAAATCTATTTTATCTGATACTTTCTGAATAATAACTAATTGTATGAGATTTTAACATTAGTTCAAATGTCAACATCTTACTGAGTCCTTGGCTACTGACCTATCTATTCAAAATGCTTCCTCTCTGTCTTCCATCCCCATTTTTCCTAAAGTAATATTCACCTTCTGGTATTCTATAGAATTTAGTTCTCCATTAGACATGTCACTTGTTTTAATGATTTTTAAAATAGAGACTCACTAGGTAGTTGATGCTGGCATTAAAATCTCTATCTTGTTCCACAGCCTCCAAAGTGTGAGTATTTCAGTTGTAATCTCATGTGTTTTTATTCCTCTTTTTAAAATGCCAACTCTTTCAGACAGGAATAAAGTATAACCAGGTGTCCTTACTAATAAAAATAATTGTTGATAAAATTGATGGTGCTTACATTAAAGGAAAATTCAGAAAGGAAATTTTATAATAGTCATCTTCATTATAGGCTTTCTTTCTTAATTCTAATGCTAAATGTACATTTCTTCCCTAATGGTGTGCACAGTTCATCAAGACAAGACAGGTTAAAGTTATTACTATATCTGAGGAGTCTTATGAAAGTAGTACATTTATGATTATGTATCTGCTAGTAAATTTTACTCTGTTAAAAATTTTAAAGTGTATAATTATGCATATGAATGGTGATGGTTTTGATATACTTATATAAATATTTCTCAAGTGAGTAATTTTCATTTAGCAATAGTAAATTGTGATTTTAGAAGTGTGTTTTCATAAAAGGTCTATAAAACATTCTGAGAGAGTCTAACATCATTTAAAACATGGTATTATCAATTGAATAGTCATTCTATTTCCTATGAAGTTTCCTATGAAGATTCTTGTCTCTTGATAAATTTAAGTGTAAATTTCACAATACAAACTTTAGAGTTGAACTTTATGACTAAAAATAATTGGTTTTCTTGAAAATATCACCTGTTAACAGATTTGACTTTCACTTAATGAAAAAAAGATATCAAAAATAATTGCTTTTCTGTTTATTTATGCATCATTCTTAGATAAAACTGATTAAAATTTATTATGAATTTGTTTGTTCATTAAACTAACATTAAAACAAAAATGAATGGATGATAAAGAAATGGTTCACTGAGTAAACATGCTTGCTGTACAAATTTGAGATTTTATTAAAATTTGCATAACCCACATAAAAGAGCCAGACATGTAGTACAGGTATTTGTAATCATAACAACAGGGAGATCTAAGACAGAGATAGGAGAATCCCACAAACTCAAGGGCAAGCACAGTGGAAAAAACACAAAAATCAACCAAGAAAATAAAGTACAAATGCATCTCAAAATGGGAGAAGAAAAGACTGACTCCCAAGGTTGTTTTCATCTTTATATGTCTATACCTACTCAGTTATGCACACAAATATGGGCATCTACACATATGCAACACATGCAAATATATACATATACATGCAAACAAATACAAAATAATGTAATATTGACATAAATCATTCCAAATATACAAGCTGTAATAGCGATCTATCATATATGTGCCTAGCATCTATCCTTAACACATTAATCAACCAGTGGAATATATTTTTAAGTTGTGTGACATATTTGATGATATAAAATATCAAGAAATACTGTTCATGCTAAACCTCTAGATATAATTTCAACTCATACAGATAGATATAGATGATAGATATATAATAGGTAGTTAATTAGATAGATAGATAGATAGATAGATAGATAGATAGATAGATAGATAGATAGATGGATGGATGGATGGATGATGGATGGATGGATATATGGACAGACAGATGGACAGACACACAGACAGGCAGACATATAGATAGAGATATGTTTGGCAGAACAATCAATCACCTACCACAAGTATAAAAAATTTAAGCTGTCCATCACTGTTTGTGTTTAAATTCATGTTCATGATGCAAATTTATTTATCATAATGGTGAGCTCAATTGGAAAGGGATAGTGAGACATTGTAAAAAAATAAAACACTGAAATTGCTTTGAATATTATGCAACTAATCTATAAAAAGCTTTTATATATGTTTCTCTGAGATGTTGCTTTATGCATTGCTATACATCTTCTTTTCTAAAGTTATTCATCTCATTGTTATTTTGAAGCACATAGTACTCTAAAACCACTCTAATCACAGGAATATTCAATTACTGACAATAATACTAAATTTATCTGCTAACTATGAGAATGATACAGAACTTATCTAACTTAACTGAAACCTTCAATATAAGTCATAAACATAAAGACTTTTGAAGCTATAATTCATGGTGTGGGATTCCCCTCTGTATGCTGTGAATACCATTGGTTAATGAAGAAACTGTCTTTGCCTGATAGGGTAGAACCGAACTATATGGGGAAAACTAAACTGAATTTTGGGAGAAAGAACAGAGTCCAGAGAAGCCATGTAGCAGCTGCCAGAGAGAGACATGCTGGAACCTTGCTTGTAGGCCACAAGCCTTATGGGAAAATATAAAATACTGGAAATGGGTTTATTCCAGATGTACGAATAAGCTAGGAATACACTTAAGTGATTGTCCAAGCAATGATTTAAATAACATAGTTTCTGTGTGATTATTTTTGGAGTCTGGGTGGCTGGGAAAATGAACAAGCAGCCTCATACAACAACTTTACATATGTTAAAATTTACAAATGAGTCATCATTAAGTGATAGTACTATCTATCTGGTAACCTTTAACATGGGGATAATATTTGATTCTGAATTATTTTTTTCCATAAAGATTTGCCTTATAATACAGAATCATAGTAACTTGTATAATGTATCTTAGTATTCTCTTCAAATTTGTATTTTGAAGAGAATTCTCTTCAAGGAGTATTTCCATCTTCAAATGTTTAACTTCCCTGACTTACATCCTCCACACCTGCCATGTAATAACAGTTTTGAAAAGTAATATCCAATGAAAATAGCAATGGAATATGGCAATAAGAAGATGGAAACTACAATAAAAAACCAAATGTTTAATATATCATTGTATTTCTTAAAAAATAATGGCTAGATGGAATGATTAGCTCCTAGATGCTAATGGTGTAGCATTCAGTTACATAAAAAGAATGAAAACAAAGCTGGACTGTAGTGAAAACCAATTCTGTCTACAATCATAGGTTGATGTCCTAATTAACTCAGCATTACTATGAACTTTCACATATTGCCATTACCATATTATATAAAAATTAATTGTTAGGAACATGGAGTTGTTCTTAATTCTTCAGTTCTTCAAAACTTCCCAAAATATACACAGCTGCTAAAGCCACAGGGTTAACATAGTTTCAGTGGTGTTCTAGAGTTATTTCTATAATGAAACTTAACCCTTTGAGAACCTCATGTTGAGAATCCTCTCAAGTAAAATTAAAACTCGCTTTCCAAATATATTCCACCTAACCATATATCCACAAAAATTACTCTATTCTGTCAAAAATTGTTTCTCAAAGCTGCATTCAGTATTAATATCTCTGCTCTTTTAACCAATGCTTCTTAAGCTTACCTTATTGGACAACTAAAAATTGACATTTTGAATCCTTTGGTGGTACAAAAACAGAAGTTAAAAGCATAATAAGAACTTTCATATAAAAAGTTATCTGAACAATTATTAGCCCAAGTAAATAAACACAAAGTTTGTAATTGCCTTTGTAGCTGCATCTTTTACATGACAAATGTTTAAAATTTAATAAAAATCAGAAACACTTTTAAATCCAGCCATATAGAAATAGTGTATGTACACACAAGACACAAGCATATGCACACAGAATATATTTATTTTTATATCTACTGTATGTTTATGAATTTTGATTCTGTGATTACATGACTGGATGAGTGAGCAGTGTGATAATGATTTGATGGAACTGCCTATGCAAACTGTTCCATTTGCAATACTCTCTGCAGTCCTTTAGAGCAAATGTGATGAAGTAGTGCATATAAACATTAATAAAATAGAAAGGATGTGTACATTAATTTTAGGCCTTCAATTTTATTACCAAAGCAAAAATATCTAGCAGAATAAATGGACTATGGAACTCAAATGAAATATAACTTACAGGTTTCTTTAGCAAATTATTTTTGAAATATGGGTAACTTTGACGACAAATATTTTTATCTAAGAGAAAAATTATTTAATGGATACAATATATATATCATAGAGCCTTCTATGTCCAAGTATATTTAGTGTTAGTGAAAACTGGTAAATAATTCTATCTTCTCGATTTTCTAGTCGAATGGTAATTATAGCTTTAAATACTTTCATTTAAAGACATATAATTCATAAGAATTCATGTACAGATAAACTTCAGATTTTTGGAGTGTTTCATAGACTGTGTAAAAGAAAGCAATAGATTTTCCATGAATAAGCAAAAGATAAATGTTTTTCCATTTACAAATTAAATTTATTTTAGCCTTGTGTATAAAAATAAGAATTCATAGTAACAGGAGCTGGTACTGAAGTTACTGTGGATCTTCCTAGATGTCTCAGCAAGGTGAAAGAGCAAGGGAGACAGATGGAAAACAGCAGGTGCACAGCTGTGGATGTGAGAAACTGATTCACAATGATGACACAATTACTGCTCAAGATGGCAACAATGGCATGTAATTTAAAGTGAATACACAATAGAAATGCAATAAACCAAAATAAGAAATGGAATCTGAATTCCAAGCATAAGGCAGTCACAATGTTTTTCATATATAAGTGTGTGTTTGTGTGTATTTATGATTGTGTACGTATATGTGCATGTATATATAAATATTTACTGTCTTAAAACTAAAATTGAAACCTTCTTACTGTTATGTAGTTTGAATGAGATTGTCTTTCAAAATCCCAAATATTTGACTCTTAATTTCCAGTTTATGATTATGTTTAGGTCTAAAATCAAAAGCCCAAGTAAATTCCTTCTTTTAGAAATTGCCCGGGCCATTAAAAAAACTTGCTGACACCTATTTATAAAAATGTATTAAAATGCAATATTAAAAATGCAACAATGTGTGAGAATTTTGCTTTATACTTTGAAAGACAATACCATCATTTTTTTAAAAAAAGAAGCTTCTATTCAGTCTCGGTCCAGTTGAATTTGATGAGCTCCCAATAGATCGAGCGCACTGTCTCTGTTGGTGGGCCAGTTC
>JAQHUG010000508.1:136972-153053 GCA_028555095.1 Dicrostonyx torquatus | reverse complement strand
GTTTTCTAGCCATTTGGGCAAGAAACTGCTCTTGTCTGGACTGCTTAAATGGACACAAAGAACCCACAGAAAGAGGACTGCTGAACTTGCTTAAAGGTGAGATGATCCTTCAGGGTTCCTGCTTCCTAAAAGAATCTGTGAGACATTCTGCAGGACACAAAAGAAAGTGACTGAACTGTCTTTGAATTTTCCTGCTTTATGGAAATGTCTCCTGGATGCTATGGGCCTGTAGGCTGAAGATGAATGCCCCAACAGTACAAAAGAACTTTGGGTGACTGTACAGGCAGCGAGATGTCTCTGTAATGTGCAGAGTTTTGGAAGTTGTTTACTTCTTGTTTACTTAGGTAATATTATATCCTTCTGGAGTCTTTGATGGATTTGAAAAATGGATAGTTATAGTTTTATTTTGTTATGATAAGAGATAAAATAGATATAAATATTATAACTGTAATTCTTGCTTGATAACTGTTTTATTATATGTAATTTTACTATGTGAAAATGAAATCCTTTAAACAGAAAAAGGGGAAATGATGTAGGAGGGTTCTTCTGTATTTCTGTGCCTTCATTGGTTAAATAAAAAGAGACTGCCTGACCTGTATGATAGGATAGCCTTTAGGTGGGCAGAGTAGACAGAACAGAAGGCTGGGGAGAAGAGAAGGCACTGGCAGACTCCATGAATCTCCAGCCTGAGATGGATGAAGGTAAGAAACTTCCAGTAAGCCACTACCTCATGGTGACATACAGACTATTAAAAATGGGTTGGAGTAAGATGTAAGACTTAGTCAATGGAGGCTAGAACTAATGGCCAGGCAGAGTTTAAATGAATGAGTTTGTGTGTAATTATTCCGGGTATAAGCCAAAGCTAAAAGCAGGCCAGCGACCAGGAACCGGGTGGGACAAAGGGCTAATGCTCCTCTCTGGTGCTGGGCACACAGCTTTCCCCCTTTTACAACACATGTCTCTGGTGATCTCTCTACAAAAAGATTCATTAGGTATTCTTGCCTTACTATAATGTTCTTAAATGTGATGGTTTCTTTCTCTGAACTGCATTTTACTTTACTGTGAGACTAAACCAGGAATC
Source organism: Dicrostonyx torquatus (assembly GCA_028555095.1). Classification (NCBI taxonomy): domain Eukaryota; kingdom Metazoa; phylum Chordata; class Mammalia; order Rodentia; family Cricetidae; genus Dicrostonyx; species Dicrostonyx torquatus. The sequence continues at coordinate 151,972 of JAQHUG010000508.1, read as the reverse complement.
TCCACTTAACAGTGCTTAATAACTCATGAGTTACTTAATCCATTTCCATTAATTTTTGTTGATTTCAATCTTAGAATATCAGTTTATGCAGGATCTCTATAGTCTTGTCAAGATTTTCAATTATTTAATTTTTTAAAGTTCCCCATAAGTGTATTTAGCTGCTAGATACAAGGATAAGAAGGTATTTAATATCTACTAAACAGTTAGCCCTAAAACCAATGACTTTTTAGCTCATTTAATAGTATATTTATGTTAAATATGCATTCTTTTGTCCATGTTATACTTTATGCTTTATGTTATGCTCTTTGTCAAAAATCATGTCTTCATGGGTGTGTGGATAATATCTGGGTCTTTGATTCAGTTCTCTTGTTTCTCCTGTCTGTTTTTATGCCAAAACGAGGCTGTTTTCAGTACTATAGCTCTGTAGTAAAGTTTGAAGCCAGCGATTGTGATGCCTCCATAAGTTCCTTTATTGTGCAGGATTGTTTTGACAATCCTGGTATTTGCTTTTCCATATGAAGTTGAGTACTGTTCTTTCAAGGTCTGTGAAAAATTTTGCTCAAAGCTGAATTTCAAATGCCTCAAAGACCCCAACATAAGTTCAACCACACTGAACCTCATAGAAGAGAAAGTGGGAAGTTCACTTGAACGCATTGGCACATAAGACCACTTCCTAAATATAACCCAGTAGTACAGACACTTATATAAACAATTAATAAATGAAATTCCTAAAACTGAAAGCTCCTGTAAAGCAAAGGACACAGTCAACAAGACAAAATGGGAGCCTACAGAATAGGAAAAGATCTTCAACAAATCCATATCAGACTAATCTCCAAAGTATAGAAAGGACACAAGAAATTGGTCATCAAAAGAACAAATGATCCAATAAAAATGGAGTACAGATATAAACAGAGAACTCTCAACAGAGAAGTCTAAAATGGATTAAGACAATTAAGAGAATGCTTAACATCTTTAGCCATAAGAATACAAATCAAAACAACTTTGATCTTCCATTTCATACCTGCAAGAATGTTCAAGATAAAAAAATACTTATGACAACTTATGCTGGAGAGGATGTGGAGTAAAAGAAAACACCCCTGTATTGCTGGTAGGAATGCAAGCTGGTACAGCCCCTTTGTATATCAGTATGGTGATTTTTCAGAAAATTGGGATACAACCTTCTTCAAGACCGAGCAATATCACTTTTGAATATATACCCAAAGGACGCTCAATTGTACCATAAGTACATGTGCTCAGTTATGTTCATAGCAACATTATTTGTCATAGTCATAATGTGGAAACAACCTAAATGCTCCAAATCTCAAGCATGGATAAGGAAAATGTAGTAATTTACACAATGGAGTTCTACACTGCAGAAAAAAAATAATCTAACCTTGAAATTTGCAGGCAAATGGATGGAGCTAGAAAACATTATATTGAGCGAAGTAACCCAGACCCAGAAAGACAAATATCATTATGTGGATTTTGGACATAAAGTTAAGAAAACCAGCCTACAATTCATAATTCTAGAAAACCTAGACAACAATGATGACCCTTAGAGAGAGCGATACATGGAACTAATGTACATGGGACGTATAAAAAACAGTATCTTCTGAGTAAATTGGGAGCATGGGGACAATGAGAGATGGTTGAAGTGGAGGAGAGGGAAATAGAGGGGAGCAGAAAAAAATAGATAGCTCAATAAAATCAATAAAAAAGAGATTGCTCCTCTAAACCATTATCATTTAACTCTCTTAGAGGTATAACTTTATGAATTTTTTAAATCCTTTATTTTATTTGGTTCTTACTTTGATGTAAAAAGCTCATGTAAACTTAAATCCAAATAACAGATGAGCTTTTCAGCATTTGATTTGCTTATTTCTTTGTTTTCTAGGTAGCAAAACAGTGAATGGAAAATTTCCTACTTGGAGGGCCTTACCTTGTGAGAGAGATGTGCTTTGTTGTTGGATTACTGATTTGTTTGTTTTCCCTTTTTCTTTGATCTACAAAAGTAGTCAGCCTGACTAGGACCTATTTTTCTTGAATCTTCCCATATACTTGCAACAATTATCCAATATGCCAGTTGTTAGTAAGCAATCACCACTGGGACACCACACAGTCAGTATGTATATAAATGGTAAAAGACAGGAGACATTTTGTCCAGGTTTTCTCCCAATTAGCCATCTTGGCGTTCTGATTCACCATTTTTGCAAAAACAAAATGTGTTGCCAAAATAACTTTACTTTTTTTCATAATCCTTGCTATCACAGTGATATTAATCTAATCCAAAAACTTTTGCCATTTAAATACATCCTTATGAATCAGGCATTTTGTAACATGTTCATTTTATTGTGATTGACTATCCTTCATATAACAATGTACTATCTTACCTCTAATCACAGTTGGACTGATGACTGTCCCTTCAATCAGCAAAAAAGTGAGTGGGAAAAGTAACTGGGCTCTACATTAATTATCTAGCAACTCTTCTCAGATATTTATATGCAGTTCTTCCCTAATGACACACAGCCACAAGGTCACCTATGCAGCAAAGTTGTACATCCTGGAGACAACAAAAGAAGGGAAGTTATCTAGGTGGTCACTAGGAAGCTTCTATTCAAGTGGTGCAAAGAATTTTCATTGAAGCTCCTGTCTATAACTCCTCAATTATGCTCTACAAGTAAGTCCTATATATTCATGATTTTTTTGAGGAGAACTTTGGTGGAATCAAACTATTTTAATTTTATTAGCTAGGACTCTCTAAAGAGTGAGGATATGTTGTTTAGTTCCTTACAGGGAAGTAACTCTTCCAACATCAAACCTTGAGAAATCAATACAAGTTTTAGATTACAAATAAAATTCTATTTACATTAAAATTGAAACTTATTGAAATTCTGTTCAAATAATATTATATAAGCAAATTATCAATCCTGAAATTTTGGAACTGGGAAACCTGGGAATATAGGAGTATATGCCTCCTCTTTCAGTCTTCTTTACCTTTCTAATTTTTGATCAATAAACAATCATAAAGTTATTAAAATATGATTTAAATATAAATTTTATTTAAAAATCATCAACTAAAAATATCCAAATATTTATAAAATATTTAGCAATAACCAAAGTATATAAAAAGAAGTAGAAAACAATTGTGAAAAGTCGCGAACTGTGACATCATATTTTATAAACAAAGTATTCCTCATTTGGCCTTACTAGAAAGCTCAGTGGTTAATAGTACACTTTTCTTACATATCTAACCTGAATCCAATTCCCAGCAGACATCTGGTGGTTAACAACTACCAGTAATGCAATTTCCAATGAATCCAATGGCCCTTTCTGATTGTGTTTTTTTCCTAACATGTATGTGGCATACATAGACATGTATTAAAAGCACTCAAACAGAAAATAAAGAGAGAAAAATACCTTTCTATTTCAAAATATTTCTAAATGTCTAGTAAGGTAACACAAGGACAATATATGTTAGTTAATAAGTATATGCCTAGCTAGCCAAGGCTATATAACAAGATCTTATCTCAAATATTTTAGAAATAAAAGTAAATAAATTAAGTTATAATTATAAAAATCACCAACAAACAGTATTATATTTTAAGAAAAATAGAATTTATTTCTTTGAACTCAGTAAATTGTATTGCTATAATTAGTTTTACATAATGAGTTGATAAAACATTCTTACTGTGTTTTTGTGCAGAGTGTTTATTTTACAATTTGTGATTCAATGTTTCCTTTTCTACTTAAGTGGAAGATCACATACAGTGATAGGTACTTTCACTAACATATTGTCTTTCTGCCAAGTTGTAGCTTCTTGTGTTATACAGGGTATAAAAGGAGTAGTATCATATATCTCTGTCTACAATATTTTTGTTGTTTCTCTATTTTTTAGTGTTCGATGACCTGTCATAGAACATGACTGGCCAACAACCTAGTGTAAACAAAGCTAAAGAAGGCTATTTTCTTGCATGTTCAAGAATATATCTTTTCTTTTACTATCAGACATACAGAAAATACTATCTAAACTTCACAAAGATTAAAGGATTATTTTTGATATAACTTCTCTTCCAAATTGAATTGCTGTCACATACACACACACACACACACACACACACATCCCTTTTGATTCCTATTCACAGCAGTGACAGGGAGCCATCGTACTATGCAAACTCCTGTTAAGTCTCTATTGTAAGCAATTTCAAACATTCTTTGAAATATTTAGCTGAAGGAATAAAATAACATTTTTTTGTAGTGTACAAAGCTTAGAATATCTTTAATTAGAAACAATGCATAAACAGCAAAGTATTTATGAAGCTTACAGCTTGACAGCATAGAATGTTAAAACTAAAGTATACCAAATTGGAAACAATTTACATACATGTATTTTTATGAATATAACTTTCAGAATATTATATTTTTGTTAAAATAACTATTTATAAAAATGTTTAAGCTATTATCATTTACAAAAGCTTTATTTATTAGATGTCTGTATTTTAAAATCAGTGAAAGATGAATTGATACAGAAAATAGTTACTTGATTGAAATTAAACAACAATGAATCAAAAAATGCTACACTGCTAAACAAATAAGTTACCTTCCTCAATAGATCTTTACAGGATGAAGAAATTTGCTTAAAACCAGGAAGACAGAAACATAATGACATTTGGCACATGTAGCCTCAGTAACTCAATCAAGATATTTTATCATTTTAATATCTATAATGCAGAGCTAGAGAAGAGAATATTTCTCTATATAATTATATCATATTGAATATACAGGTAGACACGCATACTCACATCTGAACAATGAATCTAGAAAAACTGTATCTGAACTCCTTCATGAAAAGATAATACAAAAAAGCATCTGTTAATATCAACTATTGTTGCACAGTACTTATGATAAGAATGTATTTCTTCATCTGTCACTCAGTGGTAGTATACTCAAGGTCACCTGTGTGACTTTAGATAGTGTTGGATGTCTGGAAAAAGACTGTTAATTAGTTTCGAGCTGTATATCCCTTTAATGATCACATAAAACTGTATCAATTAAATTACTCTTTGACCAATTAGCTCTAGCTTCTTATTGGTTAACACTTACATCTTAATTTAATTTTAATTTCTATTATTCTGTGTATCGCCACATGGCTGTGGCTTACCAGCTATTGTTCTGGCATCTGTCTAAGGCAGGGCTACATGGCTTCTTTCTCCCTCCACCCTTCTCTCTCCTGGTATTCAGTTTAGTTTTTCTCACCTGCCTAAACTCTGCCTTGTTATAGGTCCAAGAAGTTTCTTTATTCATTGATGTTAATCATAGAATACAGAGGGAAATCCCACATCATTGGATGAAAAAATATAATTAAAATAATAAAGGCTATGAGATAATGGTATGAAGTTATAAAGCAAAACAATTTTATAGAATCATAGTTGGATGTTTAGCCTCAAAAGCTACTTGTCATTACTTTATCATTATCTGATTTCATCTCTTTTAAGATTTCATTCTAAATTAGAGACTTTCTAAAGTGAATATTGCATTCTTGTAAAAGAGTAAAAAGATATTTTAGAAAATGGTGTGATGTAAAGAAAACAGCTTGCTATTGGCAAAAAAAACAGACCCATGGACCAATGAAATAGAATCAAAGATCCTGATATTAATTCACACACCTACGAATACCTGATTTTTGATAAAGTGGCTAAAATTGTACAATTTATACAAAAAGCTTGTTTGTAATGACATTTATTTGCTTTGTAAAACTAAAGCTTGTCTGAAGATTGGTGAGTAAAACATCCCCAGTGATCAGGTTTACAGACAAGGCAATGGTAACAAACACCTTTAATCCCAGTAAAACACTAGATGCCATAGAGACCAGGCAGTGCATGCCTTTAATCCTAGTCATGCATGCTTTTAATCCCAGCCAAGTGATTAAGGAATGATGGGAGGAGATAGCTCGGATTCTGAGGATTCCTGGAGGCAGAATCACCATTTTGGACTGATTTAGCAGTAAAAGCCAGTGGCTAGCTCTTTTTCTTTTCTGATATTTAGGTTGAACTTTAATATCTGTCTTTCAGTTTTTTTTTTTTAAATCATGCTTCACAAGTTCAAAAAATAGTGCTGGCATAACTGGATTCTGTAGTTGTACCAAAGAATTGCACAATAACCCAGAATGGAATATAGCAAGGGTCCTTGATGATACCAGGTTGCCTTGTTTGTCTCTGGTTGATTTACATTCATTGGTCCAATGTCAGCCTTTGCTATGTCTTCTATATAACAGAGGATTGAGATCTTTTCTTTTTCCATTCACAAAAGAAACATTGTTTCTAGAATTGCCTTGTCTACAATCTTTGTTCAGACAGCTATTTCTATGCCAGTTAAAATATTTGTTATTTTGATGTCTCTTCACAACTTTCAAAATTGCCTTTCCTACCTAATCCTCAATATTATAGTCAGATGACTCAGCATTCAGTGTGTGTAGGATCCATTCATCTGTTGGATTGGATCTGACTTTTAAAGGTTCATGTAATGTTTTGCATTCTAAATTGTCTAGCTTCTGGTTCTGTTACCCTCAACATGTACTAAAGCTTTAACAAGATTCACTAAACGGTTCTCTCAGGGCTACTATGACCTTCATAAATGATTCTATTCTTCTTCCTAGCTCTTGAATCTTGTCCCAAGCATTCAACAAAATGTGTTTATTGTATATAGCTTGACTATCTGGATCAGCATAATAACCCTCACCAAGAATTTTGTTTGTTGAGAAGCTTCAAATTCCCTGGCTCTACCTTGATGTTCTAGGGTCATAGCCTCCTCTCACCAATAGCAATTCCACTGTAACTATGGTCCATCTTCTAGTACAGCTGAGACAACTTGAAGCCAATCATTTGGAATAAACTTATTTCTTGAGGTCATGTCTTTACCATGCCCTAACCTATGGTGAATGCCTGCTATAAGACACTACTACTTGCTTAATATCTTGTAGATATTTCTGATGTATTGGTTCAAATTTATATTCTGCATATCATTCTAGACTTTTCAGAGGTTGTAACAGGATAAGTAGCTAAAACACTTGGTAAGTTATTTCTGACTTTGAGAAGTACTGGTGATGCTAAGTCATTTCTATTGTCCTTTGCCTATAACTCCTCTCCTGCTTCTGACAAGTTCCTCAAACAATTCAAATCTTTTTATCACTATACTTTGTAAAGTCTGAATCTCTTGACCTGTGAATATTTCTAATGATTTCATGAAATCAAATAAAATAGCTCAGAATGCAGTATAACAAAGTTTTATTTATTTGGAGATACACCCACAGTAAGGACAGCAATCCAGTCTTTTTCAAGTGTTTAGAACTGTGACCAAATAGACAAGATTTAAGGACAAAATTGGAGCATGGAGGAAATGGGGAGAGTTAAAGGGGAGGAAGATTGCAGAAGAAAGAAAGAGGGGGAGGAGAACATGAGGCAACAAGATGGTTGATTTGGGGGGAAAAACAGAAAGGGAGAATAAGAAAATATCTTGATGGAAGGAGGCAATATGACGTTAAGGAAAAAACCGGGCACTAAGAAAATTGCAAGGATAACCCCTGCTAAGACTCTAAACAAGAGTAAAGAGAGTGCTTAAAGTACACTTCCCCTGTAATCAGATGTATGACTACTTTAATTGTAATCATAAGACCTTCATCTAGTGACTGATGGAAACACATGCAGAGATCAACAGTTAAGCACTAGACCTAGCTTCCAGAGTGCAGTTAAGGAGAGGGAGGAACAATAATATGAGCAAATGGTTGAATACCATGGCGGGGAAAAACACAGAAAAAACTGGCCTGAGATAGTGAAAACTCACTGACTCTCTACTAAGGGCTAGGGAACCTGAATAGGAATAAGCTATGCTGTCTGAATTTGGATAACAGTTGTATGACTTGGGAAGTTTCTGGGACCACTGGCAGTAAGAGCAGAATTTATTCCTAGTGCATAAACCAGCTTTTTGTTGCCCATTCCCTATAGAAGGATAACTTGCCCAGCCTACATACAGGGCAGAGGGCCTTGGTCCTGCCTCAAAGTGAAGTGATAGACTTTGTTGACTCCTCAAGTGAGGCTGTACTCTCTATGAGGAGTGGATAGGGGGTGGTAAGTAGGAGGAGGGGAGCAAGGGGGGACTGGGCTTGGTATGTAAAATAAAGAAGATAATTTTTACAAAATTAAAAAAGGAAATGGTGTGAAGTTAAGCATATGACTTTTTCTGGCAGAATATTGAATTGTTTTTGCTATCACAGTCTTAAATTTGACACCAAGAAAATATATACAAATATTAATAAACTATTTCAACAAATTTTAAGACATGTTTAGCCTTGATAGGCAAATTTATATAGCCACAAATGGGAAATATATAAGACCTAATCAAACAACATAGATTAAAAACTGTAATTTTTTACATATTTACAAAATAACATTTCAATTAGTTGGTTAGTATTTTAACTTTTATCACATTATAGCAAAGTATGATGTTTTTAAGAGATCTATAGCTTTATATAACATCAAAAATAGACAAACTCACTTCATCTTCTTGATAGGAATAATTTGTACATTTACTGATAGTTTGAATTATATTTTCTTGACTGTTATATAAATAAAATAGTAAACCTTTGATTAAAATGAAGCTTTCCTTATGAAAGACAATTATAACACTGACAGAATTTCAGTATATCAATAAAATGGAGATATGTGCTGAAAGTAAGTCAATAAACATTGTGATATCAACTTATTTGCAAACAAAACTCCAAATCAGTGAAAACTGCATAGAAATAGCTCTATTAAACTAATCTAGATTGAAAGGAGAGAATGCTTCAGGATGTAATGAAAATTGAAGTACTTCTTTAATTATCTGCATGAATTACTCAGCCATCAGTATTAAAATATGCTGTCATGTGTTTTGGTTAACAATGAAGTGTTTAAGAAAAACAACATGGCTAGGTTTCTACTGAAAGCATCAGCAAAACATAAAACTATATCAAAATTTGATGCAGCAATTATAGAGCAGATAAACATATTTCATTCTTTATGACTATTAGGAGATGATATAATAGTGAATATATAAAGGATATTAATATTTCTATAATTATTCAAAATACCCAAAGCAATATAAAAATCTGATGAGAATATAATTTTACATTCTTGAAACTTAATATGTAATTAATTTCAATATAATTTATCTTATCAGGGATGAATTAATGCCAGTTCACTATTAATAACTTTCATTTGATTGTTTAAATTAATTAAAATTATAGAGTATAAAAATTATAGCATAGTCTACAAGGAACTCCCTATAAATGTAGTAAAGCACTTTATTGCTATAAAATTTAATTAATTTATATTATCATAGCATGTTTTCTTTGGTGTGATTTAAATGTATATAGAGATGCTAGCAATTTAAAATTATTTTATGAAATTTTGAGTAAGTAAATTTCAAGGAGCTACAATAATGGGTAAATCAAGTCTTGAAGAATGTTCAAGAGTCCATGAAATATTTACTGCATAAATATAATGGCATAGTGTTATGTTAAACTATATAACTTTTACACCTATAGCTGCAAGTTCATGAGTAAATATTTAGAATAGATAAAATTTGAGAAAATATTTCAGAGTATCCATTCTTTCCTTTTATCTAACTCTCTTCATTGTTCTATGTTAATAGTAACTTACATTAATCTAGTGCACATTAAACTCTAAGAGCTCTTGGTCAGTGATTACTTTTAATTATTTATTTTACATACTGGCTGCAATTTCCCTTTCTTCCTCTCTTCTCATTCCCTCTCCAACCATACTCTTCTGTTCATATCCCCCCATGCACTCCTCTAATTGTTTTAGGAAAGGACAGGTCTCCCAAAGATATCTACAAAACATGACCTAATAATTGGCAGTATGCTGTAAGAGGCCATTTGTTTGTTCCCGGCTGCTCAGCTCCTAAATAACCACACAGAAAGTGTATTAATTAAATAGCTGCTTAGTCCATTAGTTCTAGCTTCTTACTGGCTTACTTTTCCATCTCAATTTAACCCATTTCTATTAAATTGTGTACCGCCACATGGTTTTGGCTTACCGGCAATGATTTGTCATTTCTGTCTCTGGTGGCAGCTCCATGACTTCTCCTGACTCTGTTTTCTTTCTTCTAGCATTAAGGTTAGTTTTTCCTGCCTAGCTCTAGTCTGCTAAGCCACTGGCCAAAATAGTTTCTTTATTCATTAACCAATTAAAGCAACACATTTACAGAAGAACTTCTCACACCATCAGTAAGATTAAACACCTCTTCTTATATTGAGGTTAGGCAAAGTGACTCAGTATGAGGAGTGGGATCCCAAGCCAGTACAAGAATTAGAGACTGCCCCTACCCCCATTGTTAGGAGTACCACAAGAGGACCAACACACAAAACTGTAACATATATGCAGAGTGCCTAGGTCAGTCCCATGCTGGCCAGGTTGTTGATTCATGTTTCTGGGAGCCCATATGAACACAGGCTAGCTAATACTGTGGGTTGTCTTATAGTGTTTTTGACTCCTGGATTCTTCAATTCTTTCTCCTATTATTCTGAAGGATTCCCCAAGCTCCACCAAATGTTTGGCTGTGAGTCTGCATCTGTTTCACAGATCTACCTTCTGTCATTAGTAGGCAACATTTTCCTCACAGCAAACTCCCTTTACCTCTTCCTCTTACAAATCCTCTCCAATAACCCCTGAACTTATGGTGCTGTATTTGCATTATAAATGTATTTTATGCAGCTGAAACAAGGATTCATAATCCTTTAGTTTTATTGGTTGTGGATTTCATAATGATCTCAATTTTTTGCAAAGAGAAATTTCTTTGATATGGGGGTGAGGGCTATATTTCTACGTGTGTGTATAAGGTCAAATATTTTAAAAGTAATTAGGAATATTTCTGGTTTAGAACAATGGTAGTTGTGGGTTATTCTCCAAGATCCATGAATTCATTAGTCCTATAATGAATATATAAATATGTAATTGAATAGATTTCCAAAACCAAATATATCTTCCCTAAGTTGAATGGGTTTTCAGTTAAATCACTGATTTTTTCAGGATATTAATAATTTAACTTTATTCTAATGTCAAGTATACTGAGTCAAAGGATATAATGTTGGTTAGTTAATTTATTTACCCATATTTATTTTAACTTTATTCCTGAACTCTCTCTGACTTGATAGCTCTATTTCTTTTATCAAAGTCATGCTCTATAGAACAAATATACCCTAGGTGGTTAGTAGCTTTTTATGGAGGCGGTGGAATATGGTCTTTTGATGAAGAGTCATATAATTCTGAACATAAACATTTTAGTTGATTCTACTGCTTTTGCCAAATTTTGAGTCTATAATTAAAATTCAGTTATTAAGACCATCATTTGCATTATACAAGAAATAAAATCCCAAACTTCACACATGCTGTCAAATTAAAATCCTTACTACCAGGACTGGCTTACTTACTGTTATTAGCTAGTGAGACTGGATACATTAACAAATACTGCAGGGTATTTTCAGTTCATTTGGTAAAATTTCAGAACTTATAATGTTACTATTACTTAATATGTCATCTATTTGATCCACAAATCATGGAGAAATCACCCTGGTACTGACCTGGATATTTCTTACCTTTTTGTTGTTTTCATAGAGCTTAAGGGTACTATGACTGCTACAAGAAGATAAATGTATTCATAGAACAAACTCAGTTGTAAGATCTCTGAGATATATTAATAGCTGTCCTAGAGAAACATACTCACTTGTGGATCAGTGGCAAAACAACCAAAAGAGTAAGCACCTATTTTTTTGTTGAATATAAGGATTAGGGATTATTCCACAAAATGAAAACCATTCTTGACATGACTATTATAGTAATAGTGTTTTGTTGTTGTTGTTGTTTGTTTCAGTGGCGTATGCCACTGCCACCTGACTAATAGTAAGCTATCTCTATATAAGTCATAGAACCTTTCAGAAAGCCTAACACTATTATTCTACCTTATATACACAGCAAACTGTTTCTTAATGATGTATCATTATACCCATATGATTCTCATCAAAAAATCTTCCAGCCAGGCGGTGGTGGCACACGCCTTTAATCCCAGCACTCGGGAGGCAGAGGCAGGCGGATCTCTGTGAGTTCGAGACCAGCCTGGTCTACAAGAGCTAGTTCCAGGACAGGCTCCAAAGCCACAGAGAAACCCTGTCTCGAAAAAAAAAAAAAAAAAACCTTCCAGTTAGAGTAAATGGTGCTTAAGAAGTGGACATCTAATATTGAAAAAAATGTGCAAATATAGGCAATGTATAAGGAAACAGTCTTCAGGTTAAAATACGGCAACTGTCTCATTGTGCATAGGACTCATGTACAGGCTCAAGACAGATCCTATTCCAGCATCAAGAAATTAGATAGATATGATGACCCACTTCCAGAGAAATCCAATAGCAGTCTATAGATGCAATATTTTTAAATAGACAAATACACATGTGTGAGAATTGCTTAAGCAATTCAGAATAGAAACACATCGTAGTCTGGAAGTAGTATAATTTAACAATTATTATTTAAATTTTTAGTGCAAAAAATTTGTATTTAGTATGTATTAAGTGTATTATCATAGTATACAAAATGAATGAGAATTAAAAACTTGTCTGAGAAGAACAATTTACAGTTATATATTCAACAAAATTTGACAGGCTGTGAAGTAGTTGACACAAAATGATAATAGACTCATATTTATTCATCTAACTATAAAAGTAAAAAAAAAGTGTAGAATATTTTGTGAAATTTCAAGTTGGGCTAGGAAAAAAATCTTAAATTAATTACCAAAATGAGAATCCAATGAGGAACTGTTTATTTTATTTTATTAAAACTAATAATTCTGGTATTTGAAAATGATTTTCATAGACAATTAAATGACAGGACACCTACTGGAGAAATATTTGAAAGTTATATATATGAGAGTAATGTACATTAGCAAAATATTTTAAAACCACAAATTCAGTAGTAAACAAATATTTCTTTGAAGAAAATAAAAAAAGTTGAAAGTAGAGTCCCAGAGAGCATTGTTTTATGAAAATTTACAAAATATATACATTAAAATACATATAAAAGCTGAACAGTTTCATTGATTCTTAACTAAATAGCATGTCTTTATATATGTATTGAAATATCTGAATTTTAGAATTTTTTGATATATAGGTGAAGAAATTAAGAAGTTAATTTTTTCATATACATCATGAAAACATAAAATAGACAAATTTAAAAAGTTCTTTAAATATTTTTGATATTAACACTTATTTATCACTTAGAAATGGATATTAGACACTAAAACATTTGCACAATAGAAACATAAAGATAGAAACCCGTATGCACATGAAAATCTATATATTAAACCTCATAGAAGCTCTTTCTAAGAATAAATATTTGAATAAACAAATCAAAGATACTACCAAAACTAATAAGGTTTTTGAAGGATGCAACTAAAATGAATCTAAAAGTAAGTATGCTTAGTGTAATCACTCAGAAATAGTACATAATACATGATTTTAAGAAAGCAAATATCTTAAGTTCACACTAATAGGAAAGAAATCGTTAAGTTGAACAGATGATCGATAGAAGCCAGACAATTTCTGTGCATGAGCATCTTCTAAAAAGGTGAAATTTCTTATTCCCAGAATCTCAAAATATGACAAGGTGGGTGTCAAGGCATTTAAACAGATAGTCAACTTAAAAATCAGGATAAGAGTGAATTTAATATAACATACAACACTTTTGTACAATCAAAAGAAGATAGAGCCATATTGTTGAACAAACTGAAGGTTAAATTTGAAGTCTTAAAGAATACAAACCCATTCTGTTCTTGATCATGAACTTCTTGCCCCAGAATTTAGAGAAAGTGGTTGTTGACTACTGCTATGACAGTGTGCCAATAGAAATCTGAGGGAGCTATACAACAGCATTCTAGACTTTAGTGACTGATTTATGGTAGGCAATTTCCATGGTCTATAATTTAAAAATGATCTATTTCTATTTGACAAAGCATTATTTAATTAAAAATATCAAAAATGTAAATCCTTAAAAGAATGTTACTTTTCATAAAACATAAAAAATGTATTGTAGTATTATTTATAAACACATCAGGCATTTTAATGAAGCCACGTGGATTAAAGCTAAGGTGAAATTCTAATTTCCTTTTTTTGTTGTTTTTTAAATGTCTTTATTTAAAAAAACTAATTTGTTCTGCAGTCTTTGAAGTCTCATGGGCATAGCAAGCTTAACACACAAATTCTAATTCTTGAATTACTTTCGAATCTTGGGGTTCCTCACTTTTTTTTTCCATATCAGCAATGGACACACCCACGTGTTCAAGTCAAACACCATGATTCATCATTGACAAATCTTGTCATTCCTATCACCTGGGATCTAAGGGAGTCACATCTCCTCTAGTAACATTGTCCAACTCCTGACAATTCTTACATCAACCTCTGTACAGATGCTACTTTCTTCAAACCTATATATCAGAGTCAGACTTATTTAAAACTTCAGTGAGACCAGACCATTACTGCATCTAAAAACTTTTAGCAGCTCCCCTTCACACCTAAAATTCAAACTTATTTTTAGTTAACTTTCTAAGTTATAGGTCTTGTTTTGGCATTTTTATGCAATATTTTGCTTTCATTTGCTTGCTTTACCCACAGCCCTCCTCTGTGTCCACTGTCCCCTCTGGATGATTCTCTTTCATCACCTTTCCGTTTGCTCATCACATACATCTCCTCACCCTCTCTTCGTCAATTAAGACTGCTTCCACATGGAAAGTAATCCTCTTTGAACCCAAAAAGATGAGTACGGTATGTACTCACTCATTAGTGGACCTTAGCCATTAACAAAAGACATTAAGCATATAGCTTACAAGCCTGCAGATGCCAATTAGCAAGGTGAACCCAAAGAAAATCTTATATAGATTTTCCTGGAAGTCGGAAGCAAACAAGAT
>JAQHUG010000508.1:118478-131723 GCA_028555095.1 Dicrostonyx torquatus | reverse complement strand
AAAAAAAAAAAAAAAACTGAAAATGAAACAAACAAACAAACAAAACCAAAAAAATAGAAAGAAAGAATAGTACTAGTTGGGAACTGAATGTTCAGATCCGAAACTATGGTAAACATTTTCATTTAAACCCCTATGAGGTCTCTGTGAAGGCAGTTGAAAACTTAAGAAGAAAAGTCATCAGTGACCTAAGCCTATTGTATAGTATAATACCAACTTTACACACACACACACACACACACACACACACACACACACAGAGAGAGAGAGAGAGAGAGAGAGAGAGAGAGAGAGATAAACCACTTATTTGTGAAATTTTTTATAACTATTTTCTGATTTGATTTGTGGCTAAATCCAAAGGAGTCAGTTCAAATGGTATGATACTATGGACATTATCAATGGGCCATGACTTGAGAGGTCATAGACACTAGCAGGTGAACCAACTGCTTTTGTATTGTATATTACACGTTATACCTATAGGCAAATGTTGCTTTTAACTTGATCAAATAAGCCTGTCATTGTAGTAAATTTTCACAAATGCCTCAGAAATCATCAAGATGCTAAGAAAAAATAACTATTGATAATAAGGATATGTATGTCACTACTTTTATGTCCTAGAGGTAGCTTATTACAAAGAAAGAGAGAATGTAATAACTGAGTACTATGAAAAGGGTCTGGGAACACTATATGATTAGTACAGAATGGTGACCACAACAGTCATAGACTCACAATATGTGCATTTATCTGCCTCAGCCTTTTAAAAGATTGAAGCAGTAAACATTTAGTCTCATATGGGGCAGTGGCTAGTGGGATACATCCCAGACCAGGAGAGTTTATGACAGTGGAAGATTACAAAAAGGAAGGAAATCATTAAAACAATGATGGGTCCACTGATAAGAAACTCAGTCTTTGCTAGTTAATTTTACAGTCATGAGCAAACAAGTGGCCTTTGCTAAACTCATTAGGTAACAAAGCAAAAGTAAAAACAAAACACAATAAAAGGATAGGAAAGTGAGATGGGAGTTGTCTGAGTGGATCAGAATGGTTGCTTTGGGAAAGTCAGGATGAAAAGGATGAAAGGATGAGTATGACCAGAACATATTATGAAGTATGAAACTATGACACTAATTAAAATTCAAGGGGGAAGAACTTCCAAAAGGAAGGGGGGAACAGGCTGCTTATGAAGTTAAGAATCATCGGACTGCTCATGACCTGCTCATTCATTATCTTCTTTTCTTTTGGCCTATGTTTGGTTGCCTCTTTTTAGCTGTCTATTCTCTATCAAGGACCTAATGTTTATGAATACTGATATAATTTAATTTCCTCAGAAGAGTCTCATTATATCTAGCTCTTTAAATTTTGAAGCATTACATAGGCACATCTTTGGAAAAGATCTTATAAAGCATTGATTAATAAAACTCTTAGATCCAAAATGTCACCAAAACAGGACAAGTGGTGTGAACAGTCTATTTTTAGTTACCAATGTATGGAAATCATTTTAATTTATTTCATAGTAATCAATAGACTATGTACTGTTACTTATTGATTGTTGTTACATTTTCCTAAGGGGCCTAAGTAGAAATTAAGGTCTTCAAAGAAAAATATACAGGCTATACCTAAAAGCACTGCATAATGAAGGTAAAATGAGAGACAAGTATAATATATATATATAATATACTTGTTTGTGTGTATATACATGTGTATTTGTATGTATGTATTTATGTATGAGATTCCTCCTCCTCCCTTAAAATCAGATGTGCCACAAATCTATGTGGAGATTGTAGGAGTAAAACTGTCAGCATGGTTTACATGAAATAACACCAAATCTCCCTTCCGGATTCCTCACATGCTTGTTTTGATTTATGATTTCATTGAAATAGGTGGGAGTTACAGTTTTTTCCCATTAATATGAACATTATCATATGACTATTGAGTTCACATTCTCTAGGAACATAGACAAAAGAGACAAATAATGCTGTCAGAATCTATTCCAATTAAACACAAACATTTTTCAAAAATCCCTGACAGCTTTCTTAGAACAATATAGTTGAATTGTATACAGCATGAAACTCACACATCCAGGAAGACAGACATGTTCCCAAGCAAATAAAATCAAAGCTAAAGCAACAACAACAAATGACCATAATGTATTGTACATCCTGGCTTTAATTATCACTGTCTACTTTTGACTCAACTATTTGAGAAAAAATGAGCCATATTAACGTAATGTTTCAGTTAAAAGAAAACTAGATAAAAGAGTCTGATACTTTTGTAAACCTAAATTACTTCAACATGTAAAATTCATTATGAAAATGACCTTAACTAGGATATTTTTTAAGCATTATATAAACTATTTAGAATCCAGTGTATCATTAGTCAATATATACAGAGGTGGTTTTTAATATATAAATATGGGTTCAAACAATCCCCATAGCTTTTAACAAGTGTTGCATCATTAGACAGAACAATAAGGAATGAGGAGGAAATTAAAGGGATACATTTAGAAAATGAAGTCAGATTATTCCGATTTGCAGATGATATGATATTATATACAACATATAACAAAAACTCTACCTAAATTTTCTTTTTTTATATTGATTTTATTGAGCTATACATTTTTCTCTGCTCTCCTCCTTTACTCTCCCCTCCTCTTCAGCCTCTCCCATAGTCCCCATGCTCCCAATTTACTCAGGAGATCTTTTCTTTTTCTTCTTCCCATGTAGATTAGATCCATGTGCATAGTATTGGCTAAAAACAGACAGGAAGATCAATGGAACTAAATCAAAGACCCAGACATTAATTCATGATTATATGAATAGCTGATTTTTGACAAAGCAAATAATATAAAATGGAAAAAAGAAAGAATATTTAACATATGTCGCTGCTGTAACTAGATATCAACATGTATAAGAATAAAAATAGATCCATATTAATCACCATGCACAAAACTCAAGTCCTAATGGATCAAAGACCTCAACATAAAGCCAGCAATACTGAACCTCATAGAAGAGTAAGTGGGAAGTACACTTGAATGCATTGGCACAGGAGATCACTTCCTAAATATAGCCCCAGTAATACAAACACTGAATGAAACAATAATAACTTGGACCTCCTCAAACGGTGAGGTTTCTCTAAAGCAAAGGTCTTAGTCAACAAGGAAAAAAACAACAACAACAACAACAACAAAAAACCGGCAGCCTACAGAATGGGAAATGATCTTCACCAACCCCACATCATACAAAGGTCTCATCTCCAAAATATACAAAAATCATAAGAAATTGGTCATCAAAAAAAACAAATAATTCAATAAAGAAAGGGAGTACAGACCTAAACAGAGGACTCTCAAAACTTTTATAAACAATTGTTTTAGCAAAATGGCAAGGAACAAATTCAACTTTTAAAAAAATTCAGCATCTTTTCTTTAAAACATAACAAACACATAGAAAGATCAGGGACATATTCTTATTTATAATTGCATCGAAGAAAATAAAATATTTTCTCATAAGTCTAGTTATGTAATTTAATCGTTTCAATGAAAACCTTAAGTCTCTGAATAAACAAATTGAGAAACACACTAGAAAAAAAATGAAAAGACATCTTGTCTGGTATATGAAAACAAAATATCTTCCATAGACTTAATGATGTAAAAATCTTGGTCACCAGAAAATAACACTAGTTAAAAGGATTGGGAAGTGTGGCCTTGTTGGAGAAAATGTGTCCTTTCTAGAGCAAATTTGTCTCTGAGGGTAGGATTTGAGGTTCTCAGGGTCCAAACATGGCCCCGTGTCTCTTCCTCTCTGCTCCCTATAGATCCATTATTTTAATTTTTTTCTTTTCTTTATCTTTTTCATTCAAAAATTTACACTTTCTCCCTTCCTCCCAGTCCTCCCCCTGCTCTCTCACTTCCTCCTCCCTCCCCCTGCTTCCTTAAGAGAAGGTAGCCTGCCCTGTGGAAAGTTCAAGAACCTCCCTGCTCCATCCTGGCCCAGATGTAGAAGTCTGAGTTCCTTCTTCAACACCATGTCTGTGGAGTGCCACCATGCTTCCCCCCATACTGATAATGGACTAAACCTCTGAAATTGCTGGTAAGCCACAGTTAAATATTATCCTTTATAAAAGTTGCCATGGTCATGGTGTTTCTTCACAGCAATAGAACATTGACTAAGATAGCATGTGTTCAGTGACTTTCTGAACAAGACTCCATTTGTTCAGAAATTAAGGACAACAATTGACAACTGGAGCTGCATAAAAAAAGAAAGCATCTCCATAATATGGGAAATATCAATTGAGTGAGGAATAAAACCCAAAGAATGGATATCTTTGAGACCTATACATCTGACAGAGGATTTATATGCAAAAAGCAAAACTCAAAAACAAAACAAAACAAACAAAAACCCCAAAGACTCAAGAAAACAAACGAAACAATTAAAAAGATTTAAGATTTAATTCCATAGAACCTAGAAAACAATGAGGACCCTAAGAGAGGCATACATAGATCTAATCTACATGGGAAGTAGAGACAAGATCTCCTGAGTAAATTGGGAGCATGAGGACCTTGCGAGAGAGCTGAAGGGGAGGGGAGAAGTAGGGAGGGGAGCAGAGAAAATAGAGCTCAATAAAAATCAATAAAACAAATGTGCAACACTAAAAAAGGGGGGGGGCTTAAGGGCCTAAGCACAAAGAAAACAATATGACATGAAAATCATTAAGTACTATTGTACAAAATTGCTCATTTAGTCTTAATAATTCGGGAAAGGTAAATTAAAACATATTTGGAATCCAGTGGCCTCTTCATAAAGTGTCAAAAAATTCACAAAAAAAACACAACAAAAATTCTGCATAGAATGGATTAAATATGGACCCTTCGTCACTATTGGTGTAGTTGTAAAATGGCATAGACACTTTGGAAATCATCAGAGAGTCCTCAAAAAGATAAAAAATATATAAATCACATGTCAAGGTTATACAACTATTTTGGATATGCTTAAAGAAATAACAAATCTATTACATATGTTTTTTCTCAGCAATAGTCATAATTGTTTAGTTTGCTAGTTATATTTCAACAAGTGAATAAAGACAGTGTGCTATATATAAAAATTTGATATTTATATGGTATATGTATACCTCAACTTGTATAGAAAAATAAAATCATGAAATTTTCTGGTAAATGATTGATATAGAAAATATTATATTGAGGGAAGTTGTAATTAAGTCCCAGAAATACAATCTTTGCTTGTTCTTCCACATTTGCGTTTCCTAGTTAAAAATTCTCAGATAGGAGTGTTCAAGGTGCAGTCACCAAAAAAAAACCATGAAAGTGGAAAGGGAGTATATGGTGGGGATTTTGCCTTGAGAAGGTAATATCAGGTACAAGTGATATGAAGCAGAAAATGGAGAAATGTGGCTGAGGCTTCAATAATGAAGGACAAATGAAGGTCAGTATACAGAGAGAAGGAGGGAAAAAAGACAAATAACATTAATATTAATATTTGATTAAGCCTCAAAGAATGAAATTCAGTATTTATATTATGTATTGCATTTGTAACACACACACACACACAAGTTATAGGAAGTTAGTATATTTGGACTGATAATACTCCCCACAAGACACATATATTAACAAAGCACTAATAGTACCAAAATAAGAGAATCCTCATTTGAATTGTTAGTCTCTTTAGCCCAAGAGACTCCTCGTGTAGCCATTGGTTGTGCTCAATGATTGAGGGTGAGCCCCTACTGTTCCTTTAGGAACTTCACACAAGGCACACAAGAGACACAAGATTAGTTAACTCAAGATGAACCTCGCCTGAAAATCTTTTTTCCTGTGTTCTAGCATTCATGGTGTCAGAATTTCTATGCAAGTGCCAAAGGAGAGAAGCAATTAAAGAACCCTCCCAAACCCCAGCTCCTTAGAAACAATATACTTTCCAGAATAGTAATATATTCATAAAGGTTTAAAGAGGGACATTCAGACATTGGTAATAATCAACATCTGTCTAGTTAGACTTAAGTCCACTCAAAAAGAGATAAATCATGTGTGGTATTTGAAACCTAGTCATCTTTCCAGGAATAATCAGGTAATGAATGTGAGAAAAGAATTATTGCTTCTGCTTTTCTAGAGTGTCATTGTTCCTTACTATGTTCTATATTTCAATATTATATTCAATAATAGGTGCAACTATCACTCCTCTTTTCTTTTTTTCCTTTTGATGGATATGATGCCATTTTTATTACTTAGCAAAGATACACCAGAATTTCGTTACATATTGCTATGAGCACACATATCTTTACGGCTATTCCTCTTCAAGACAACAATGTTACATGTGATGGCTATTCTTTTTCCTGAATACATTTCTATGAAACTTTACCTTTTATTTCCCCTGTAATAATAGCATGAAGTTTTGATCATTTTAATGACAACAGCTTCCTTTGGTTTAAAACATAACCCCAGGTCACAAAAGTTGAGTCCATGGCTTTTAAAATGATCTATGATGTTATTAAAACACCATGTTACAGTCTATTTGAATGTCATCTAGGCACCGTGTACCGAAGTAGAGAATTGCTTAAAGCTTCCTTTCTGTGATGTCTTCAGGGCACAGGATTCTGAGACAAAGTGACTAGGACTACCATTTCATACTTTGTAGTTCCTTATTAAAGCAGAAATGTGCTATGACCTTCTTAAAGTACCCAAATTATATATTCTTTTGTTTGTTTGTTTGTTTTTACTTTTTCCTTTTTTAATGTTAAAAAAATTTACATTTACTCCCCTTGTCCCAGGCCCTCCCGCTCCCCCAATATCCCTCCTCCCTCCCCCTGCTTCCTTAAGAAGGGGCAGGTACCCTGCCCTGTGGGAAGCCCAAGGCCCTCCCTGCTTCATCCCAGCCTAAGAAGGTGTGCATCCATATAGACTAGGTTCCCAAAAAGCCAATACATGCAGAAGAGATAGGTCCCCATGCCATTATCATTGGTTTCTCACTCAGCCCCCATTGACAGCCACATTCAGAGATACCAGTTTGGTCATATGTTCATTCAGTCCTGGTAATGGAAGAATGGATCAAGAAAGTGTGGAATATATACACATTAGAATGCTACTAAGCGGTAAAAAACAATGACATCTTGAATTTTACATGCAAATGGATGGAAATAGAAAACTCTATCCTTAGTGAGATATTCCAAACCCAAAAAAGATGAGTACAGTATGTACTCACTCATTAGTTGACTCTATCCATAAACAACGGACATTAAGCTTATAGCTCACGTGCCTAGAGAATCCAAATAGCAAGGTGAACCCAAAGAAAATATATATAGATTCTCCTGGAAATTGGAAACAAACAAG
This sequence comes from Dicrostonyx torquatus, assembly GCA_028555095.1. Lineage (NCBI taxonomy): Eukaryota > Metazoa > Chordata > Mammalia > Rodentia > Cricetidae > Dicrostonyx > Dicrostonyx torquatus. The sequence goes on along the minus strand of JAQHUG010000508.1, from coordinate 124,390 downwards.
ATCGCCAGGCAAAAGTTGGAAGAACAGGAATGGGGATGGGGGTGGAAGTAGCGGTGGGGGTGGGCAAAAGGGAGAGGGGAGGGAGAAGGGAGAAGGGAAGAACTGGGGAGAGCTTCTGGGAGTGGGAGGGTGGAGATGGAGGAAGGGTGGTTATTGGAGAAGGGAATAAGGTATCTACATTATGGGAGTCATTTAAAGATTGGCAAGAGACTTGTCTCTAGAGGGGATCCCAGGTGTCCACAGGGATGTCCCCAGCTAGGTATTTGGGCAACAGAGGAGAGAGTCCCTGAACTAGCCTTGTCCCATAGTCATATTGATGAATATCTTGATCATCACCATAGAAATTTCACCTGATAGATGGAGATAGAGTCAGAGACCCACAGTCATATCAGAACAAAGGACTGAGCTCCCAAGGTCCAGTCGAAGTACAGAATGGGGGAGAAGATGAGCAAGGGAGTCAGGACTACGAGGAACTGGCCCATCAACTGTGACAGTATGCTTGATCTATTGGGAGCTCACTCCTCTTTTCTTTACAGCAAACAGAGCCTGTCACAAAAATCATGTCTGGATAAAATGTAGAGCTCAATGGATTGTGTGGAGCTTACCTCAATGCAACCTCTAACTTTTATTTTCATTCTAGTTAGTATTAGAGAAAAATACATGAGTATGCCAAAACTCATTTATGTTTTTCTAATTATCTACTAGTTATCAATTTTCAAGTTTACTTACGATAAGGACAGGAGAGAGTGAGAACACTAAGCTAACACCGTCACTTCATAGTCAGCCTTCTTGAACTTGAAACCATCTAGGCAACATACCGTTATGAATATATAATAGAATATTTTAGAATGGTTTAATTGTGGTCAGAATACTTATTCTGAAATTGGATTAAACCAGACCTTGTGCTAGATTCTAATAATGAACAAATGGAAGTGACAATGAACAAAAATATTCATTTTTTCTTCCTCTGTGATTATGTGTCAGATACTATCCACCATGATTTCCTTGTGAGGTTGGGATATTTCCTCAAAATATTAGGAAACTAAATCATTCTTTCCTAAAATCACTCTTGCTATTTTATCCTGTCAACATGAAAGGAACCAATATAGACTTGCAGTCATGATTAAGATTTTGCAGAACAGCAATGAGATATTTCAGATATAAACGTACTCCTTTCTTTAAGTATTGATGACCTGAATGAACTTGAAACAGAAGCCAAGGAGTAACACTGCTAGCAGGCTTGATCTCTTGCTTGAAGGATAATATTTTAGGCATTATTTAATTTACTTGTTTTCTATTTCTTCTTGGAGTAGGAGTGCAGTGTACCAAAATTGTAGATTTCACATCATATAATCTCCCAATGTGACACTGACAATATAGTTATAAATGTTAATATATCTTTAATTTATGGTGACTAAATCTTTAGAAATAATCACCCGAATAACAACAACAAAAATCCTATTCTCTCCAGATCCAAAGCTGTTGTAAAATATGAATATTGACACGAACAGATGTTAGCATTTCATTCTCAATCCTTTCCTAAGTCAATTCTAATGTTCCTGACTCCCTGAAATTCCAAAAATAATTAGTTAAAAAAACAAATGCTTGGAACAGCACCCAATTTTGATAAAATCATGATCCTTTCTTTTCTCTTCAAATAAATGTGACTCAGACTGGATGTGAATAACAACTGGCAATCAGTGCACATTCTTCATTCCCATAACTTAACATGATGTCAACTCATTTTGTAACCAAATTTTAAAAATAGTAATTGAAATTGGCAAATATTCTTTTTTATTCATTTTTCAGGTTTTAATGTAGAAAGTCCAATAAAGCATTAATACTCATATGTAATGTTTGCAATTCATTATAAAAACAGCTGATAATGTTTAGTGTTTCAAAAAAAAAAAACTCTAGGACTTAAATCATGTTATCTTCTGACCTAAACAAATACACACAGAAAACCACTGGGTGGATTTATTGTGTTGTATATAGAGCATATGAATATATAACAGCAAATCTAAAAAAATGAAGTTAGGAATTCATGGATACTGAGGTAGGTAGTGGGAGTGAAAAACATAGAGGAGTGAAAATAATGCAAATACAGGATACTTGTGCATAAAAATCTCAAAACAGTAAAACAACTAAATTACAAAAGTCATTGTTTTGCCAATTGACACTGTTTTGTGTATCTTCATATGTTGTATTTTAAGTTATTCTGGTATTTTATATATTATGTTGGTGTAACATGAGGGCCTGCTTGTTGGGGTTTCTGTCCTGCACAGTTGACATATTTTAAACTATTTGTAGTCATCGTGGGAAGATAAATTGTGTAAGTTCAAATTTAACTATTACAACAATATCAGGGTAACTGTTTAAAATAAACATATGTCAATAAATATTTTATCAATAGAGTCTCATATTTTCTAATTATGAACCAAAATTTGAAAACCTTGTTATCATTATTTCACAAATTTATAATTTTCTATTATTCTTTATAATTTTCATGACATTATCTCTCCATTCTATTGTAATTAAAAATTATTAATCATTAGAATTTGTGTTTGCATGTGTGTGTATTTGTGGGGGTGGGTGTATTTGTTTATGTATTTTCATGCCTTCATGTGCAAACACTTTCCACATGTAAAGGTCAGAGAACAACTTTGTAGAGTTCATTTCTAGTCAATTCTGTTGATTCTGGGAATCAAAATCAGAATGTCAGACTTGCAAACAAGTTCCTGAGTCATTTATTTGCCACCTATTTCCATTTTTAATACTTTTCTGTATGCTCTAAAATAACTCTCCACATAATATATCACTTCTTTGCACAGAACATTATCACTATGTCTTTAACATTTCAAAATACTTATTGTATTACAAAATTGTAATGAATGTGTTTAATGACTGCTTTATTTTCAAAATCTTTTCAATTTAGGACTTTGTAAAAGATGATACTATGCATACAGACTTCATTCTGCTTTCAAAATTCATGCTTTTCTCCTTTCACTCTCTCAGTATTTCCTGACTGTAATAGTTATGAAAAGTTCTGAGTAACAAACAGATTTTTATTACACTACTTTTCTCAAACAAAAAAAAAATGGCAGTATTTTGACCCATTTATATTGTAGAGAATTCATGTAAATTATAAGACTTTTGGTTCAGAATAAAAGAATAACAAAGAGGTAACATTTCCTTCCAGGTCATTCTCACCATTCTCTCTTCAAATCTCTTGGCCTAACAGGAAATGCACAGCTTGACTTTTTTCAGTTTGAGTTGACTCAGTATGTACTTTTCTTTATGTTGAAGTGACCCTCATGTCTAAAGATGCTTGTTCCATTTTAGGTTTTCCCAAAACAGTATATATCTACCTCTCCTGTTTTCTAAGTCTATTATGATAGAAATGTTTGGCACTTTGCAGTATGAGTGGACATGTTCCTAGTTTTCTTTTGCTGATCTTTACAACATGTATTAACATTTCTTTCTCTCATTTAGGACATTACAATAATAAAACGTAAAGAGCAGAATGAAAAATATATAGGTGAAAAGGAAGGAAAAATAATGAAAGAGAGAATAAAATTTGGAGTAGACAGAAAGGGTAAGCAATGGGTTTAACAGACTCTAACCTATCTGCAGTTCTGAAACGTCCCAGTGATCCAAGTATTCATGAGATTACAAAGAAAAGTCAGGTTTACATAGATTGTACCATTTCTTCCAAATAAAATTATTGTCACCATATTCTCACTCCAGAGTTATTTTTGACATAAAGTATTCAAAATAAAAGAACAAAATGAAAAAATGTATGAGATTATGAGAACATTTGAAGAAAATGGAGATCAGAAAAAAAGGAATGTGATATGACTTAACTCCTTGAGAAAAACAATAAATATTTGAGTGAATTAGTTGGTTTCACAAATTACTTTTGAATATTATTGTATCAGCCTTTAAAAACCACTGCATGGTATTGTCCAAACAATGGTTCATGACATATAAAGGTTGATTTTGAACAGACTTAATGAAAATGGAAATTGTATCAATATCATCATGATTATTTTTAATATTAGCTTAATAATGATTATTCAGGAACATAAATCTTCAAAAGAAAGCTAAATACTTTTAAAACTTCCTAGTGTTACCAAAATGAAAATCAATTATCAACAGTTTATAAATCGTCTATTATATGTGTGTGTATGCATATACACACATATATACATAGGTACATATATATATATATATATACACATATACATATTGTTTTTGAAACCTAACTAAATTTCCTCACACAAATAACTTTTAATCAGAAGCTAACGCTGAAAATTTTTAAAAATTAGCAAAATTGCATTTTCTTTATCTTAATGATTTCCATAGGCTTATGCACATCATTATAGATTTAAGTACCTAAACTTTCTGAAACCAATTTGTACTCTTTTAGTAATATGCATACTGAGTTAGAACAATGTGCACTGAATGTTCTATGAATTAGAAATCAGCGCTGGAAAAACTGTGCTAAAAAAATAAGCAACCATAGAAACAGCTGGAAAAAATTATGCTTATCCAGGCTTATGAAGTACAGCTTAAAATGAAAGTAATGAGGAAAACACTATTCATAATTTCTTTTAGACACAAAAGAATCATAAAAGAGCCTCCCAGAGGAATGATGCACACAGTTCTCCCTGATGCTAAAGAATAGGTTTCAGAAAGAACTCTAAGAACATAATAATGCGACTTGTCGCAATTGGGCTGTTTCTACTTCTTATAATTTGAAGAAAAAGTAAAGTTCTGATTCTGAAGTGCATTAAAGAAAATTAAAGTTATCATTACACAAAAGACTACATCGTGGCAGCTACACAATCCCTCATATTCCTCCCCAACTGTAATCCCAGTATTAGTTCTGATCTTATTGACTGCCTTATTAGTTGCTGTAAATAGCAAAACAAATTGTGTTTGTGGAAGGAAGTTGTAGGCGATAACACACTCTGCATTGTGGAGTTGAACATTTTTTTTATGCCCTGGATGGTACATACAATTTCCTCAGACATGAAAAGGCATGTCAAAAATTGTTGATGTCGCAAGTTTGTTACATTCAAAATAAAAAAAAATGAAGTGTTTTTTGAGTGCCTGAGGAACATCTGTTCTTATAATTTCATACAAAGCCCAATATTATTATTTCTTTTCCACCTAGCAATACTATATTAAAGTTGCCTTTGCTCAAATGTTTTCTATGACGCTTCAGTACAAAACATGAATTGTTTGCATTCATTCATTGTGGTTTCTCTATATAACTCTATTCATCCTATGGTCTTATGCTGCTAATATTTTAGATTGTAAATATATTTAAGCTGTTTATACCGTCTTATTTGGATTAGTATTCTTATTCTTCAGATAAATTATTTGTGCTTATTTAATTATTTTTTGTGATCATTAATTAACAGGGATTTTTGAATGCCATCTGCTCAGTGATGGTTCATCCAGAGTTTTTGGATAAAATTTATTCTTACCTTTATGTGTAAGTATTTTCAACATCAAGTACCCCTAAGCCAATGTTGCCATGATTCCTCACTTTTAACCAAAGATATCTACATGGGCTTGGCAAAAAATATCAGTCTAGAAATGGCAAATGCTCTGTTTCAGAAAGTATAATCCCTCAAATACTTATGTCACGACAACTGATATTCAAAATTGAGAATTTTGAAACAAAAGAATTTCAGATGCTTACAAATCTATTATAAAATTCACAAAGGAGGAATTGAAAGAAGTAGGAGATTGATAAATGATGCAAATACAGTACATTATGTGAAACTCTCAGTGATTAAAAAGTGAAAATCTTCCATTGATGGGCACCTAGGTTGTTTCCAGGTTCTGGCTATTACAAATAATGCTGCTATAAACATAGTAGCACAAATGCTTTTGTAGTA
>JAQHUG010000508.1:62069-73384 GCA_028555095.1 Dicrostonyx torquatus | reverse complement strand
ACCTTCCTAAGCCTGGATGGAGAAGGGAGGGTTTTGAACTTACGAAGGGGCAGGATAACGGCCCTCTCTCAAGACTGGAGGGGGTGAGGGGGTTGGGGGGGGGAGCGGGAGGGAAGTGAGAGGAGGGGAAGAAGTGGAAATTTTGATTGGTATTATTTATCAAATAATAAAAAAATTCAGTTAAAAAAACCAACAACAAATTCAGGTGGTAGTGGCTCATAACTTTAATTCCAGAACTAGGGAGTCAAATGCCTTTAATTCCAGCGCTAGAGGGAATATAAAATGGGAGGAGAGAAAGGCCTAATCTGCTTAGTCTGTGGTCTCTCAGCTTTGGTAGAGGTAAGACTCTAAGTCGCTTGGCTGCTTTGCTTTCCTACTCTCTGGGTTCAACCCCAGTATCTGATTCTGGGTTTTTATTATTCATGCTACACCTTAAGATTAATATCATTTTTGATTGATATCAACTGCAATGGTGAAGTCATTTATATAGTGAAGTATTCAAATCTACAGAAGTGTTTTATGTCTTTGGACTGTCTTAAAGTATATGTCAAATCTGTTTCCAAATACTATATGAGTTACCCTTGTATCAGTTTGAATATATTTACTCTCATTTTGGACAGTATAAAACAAAATCTTATCATGTTATCCTTAGGGATAACAGGATACTTTATATAATTTTACAAACATCAAAAAAGCTTGTGTGTGACTCCTCTTTTATTGTGAAAATAATTCATAAATACTTTGAATCAAATTTTCTTTTACTATGCTGCATCCTCAAGTTTTAGTTGCATGAATAGTATGGGAGTTGCCATAATAATTAAATAAAAAAACATGCAGAAATGAATTTCTTTTAGAATCAAGTACTGATTTGGCAAAGAATGTAGTTAGAAAGGGCTGTACTAAATATTTTGACTAAAAGTTGTAGCAAACATTTCCTCAAGGTGATCCAAGTGGTGATAAGAGGAAAACTTTACTTATGGTCATACAAATGATGTAGCATATAGTGAAAAGTTAGTTTTAATATACATTCAAAACATTGTTTGTAATTATTTAAGAATTAATAAAAATATTATTTACATTAATGTTTGAAATGTATGCACAATTTAAACATTTTAGGTAGCTATGTATAATGTTAATATATATATATATATATATATATATATATATATGTACTTGGAGAAATATGGACTGCTGTTTATACTGCTGGTATTTTTTCAAAATAATAATACTTATATTTATAACATTCAAATGCCCTTTAATGTGGTTTCTTTTTGGCAGATATTTGTAGGATGATTATTGCTTTTCTCATCAGATGGATGTTTACTCGTTAGTTCCCTGTATGTTCTCTCTCACCAGTTGTCTTTGCTATTTTATTGACTTCTCATAATTAAGCTCTCTTTTTACTATAACATGTATCAGTGCATTATATAGAAGATAAAAGCAAGTTTCCTAATGTTAAATTGCTTAAATACAACAGAATGTTATAAAAAAAGTCTCAGTCCACAGTATACTGAGGTTCATGCAGGAATTTCTGTACTTATAAATGTAGATAAATGTTAATGAGAAGTTCAATACAGTAGTATTTTCACATGCTTAATTCATTCATTAAAATAGGTCAATCTAATAAAACATACACTACAATAATGTCAGATCCATAATTAAAAATAAATGATTATTGTAGCAGTTTAAGTGATAGCCTCACAAACTATAGATTCTTCTCTCTAAAACTGATAGATACCATTTTATAATGAAAAGATTGAATTATACCTTCTATAACTAATCAAGCAGTTATAGTGTATATATGCAGAAAAGAAACTTTGCTTCAGATTTTGAAAGAGGAACCTAAATGCAATACAATCATGAGTTAGTATAATACACACAAACATACCTGAGAGAGAGAGAATGAGAGAGAGAGAAAAGACAGAGAGGAAGAGAGAGAGAGAGGTTGAAGGTAGAAACAAGAGAAAGACTAGTAATGAGGCAGAGATGGGAATAACACATCTAGATACTGGAGTTAAAAATTTTGACACAGGAAGTTTGTTTTTGATTTATGTGACCAGATTTATGTTAATATTGTTCTAACACTGGGAAACTAGCACATTAAGAATCATATAAGATAGTAATGTAACCATCCATCCTTTTGATTAGAAAGTAGTATCTGAGTCAAGGCAAGAGTCAATGAAACTAACAAAGTGTCACTACTTTCATGACATAGGTCATAATAAAATCCATGTTTATGGTATGTTCACATTACATCATTATTTTCTATAATGCCCTTCATTCCCCATGATCTTATCAAAATCAAAATACCATACAGTTTTAGAGATTATTGACATTAATGCAAAAAAATTGCATATAAATCATGAAAGCCAAAGTGGGATCTTCTTTTTAAAGGCACCACAGTGCTGAAGTTTCCAAACCAGCAATAGCTTCAGTCTTCTGAGGACAGCAGTCTGAGATATGTAGTTTTTCCCATTATATAATTTATCATTTCCATAAACAAATTTTTGATTTCCAGTTGATCATGGAATAGCAAGTAAGAAATTAAACACTCAAAGAACATAACTATGATTCTACTATAAGTTATATTTTAAATATAAGGATTTTATAAAATAATGAAAAGATAAAATTAAAAATAATCAACCTCTTGTTGCAATAGTTTCAGTTTTAGAAAATTATGGATTTTGAATTTTCAGTTCATTTATGCTCATTCTGCCTTATATCTTCCTCAAATTCATATGGGAGACAAAAAATTAATTTATTGATCCTGTGACACTATGACTTGGTTTAAAAAACAACATGGTGGGATGTAGTACATTTACACAATGGAGCACTACACAGTAGAAAAAAAAATAATGACATCTTAAATTTTGCAGGCAAATGGATAGAGCTAGAAAACATCATTATGAGCGAGGTAACTCAGGTACACAAAGACAACTATCACATGTATTCCTCATAAATCATTTTTAAACAGAAAGCAAAGAAAACCAGCCCACAAATCACAGTCCCAGAGAACCTAGACAACAATGAGGACGCTACATTGTTGGAGAGACATAGATCTAATTCGTATGGGATGTAGAAAATGACAAGATCTCCTGAGTATATTGGGAACATGAGGACCTTGGGAGACAAGAGAGGGGATCAGAGATAAAGGTAGAGCTCAGTAAAAATAAAAATAAAAAAAAAATAAAAAAAAAACCAAAACATGGCTGGAACTGTTGTTCAGGGATAATGTCTGCCCCGTATGAGAAAGGAACAGGGTATGACAGTAACACAAACTAATTAAAATTGAATGATTTTAAGTAAAATTAATTAGCTATTTCAAGTTTAAACTGCCAATATTATAAGAATTACAGAGTTTGAATTGGTTGGTCTTTTTTGTAAGTTACACATGGTAATCTTTTTTCTTTTACTCAAAAATAAATTATTTAAGTGGAAGATGCTTTGGGCAAAAGTGTATCATGATGAAAATAAAAGATCAATAAGACAAGTTTCAACAAAAGCAGATAACATGTTTTGGAGAAAAGACTGTGAAAGTTTGGCTGATATTTATCCCTTCCTGCTTGTGTTTCCTTCATTAGAGAAATTTTTCTGGATAATGTTTTGCTTTCTCTCATTGCAAATTTTATTATATACAGGATAAAGTTTTATCTTAGCATATGTAATACTATTTGGAAAAAATTTCAACAAAATCAATTTCACCTAAGAGTTCATTCTTATTATTAAGCTAGAGAGCATCTTTGACTTCTTGCTTTATAAATTCCATAACAAAATGTATTATGATATTCTTAAAAACTTTGCTCCATTTATGACAGGTAAATCTTTTTATTTCTTGACTATTATTTCTTTTGAATAATATGTCAATAGAAAAGTATGTGAAAGTTAAATCTTCTTTTGTATGACAAGTAGTTAGAAAATAAATGAATAACTCAAGTATCTTCACTTGTGAACAGATTTGCAGATCATGTTTTCAGAGATTATCTATAAAGCATTTAGCTGTTCAAATTTATATGCAATACAATCATTATTTTCTCAGCCATAGTCTTTCAAATATCTTATAAAATCTTCAGCTTACTCTTTTTTTTCTGATAGAATATAACTTTGTAGCCAACTTATTCTGGAATCCACTATATAGAAACAATAGGCCCTAAATTCAAGCCAAATTTTTGCTTTTAACAAATTAGTGCTTGTATTACAGGAAAATTCCACCATGTGTATGTATACTACACAATTCATAACCTTTATTAATAAAAACACCAAAATTTTAGTGAAATCGGTTTTTTTCAGGCATAATCACATATACATATGTGCAAACAAGTATATTAATTGTATGTATAAATTTAGTACTACCTTAGCTTCAGTACAGTCACTTGATATTAAGAGAAGTCTTGGGCATATGGAAATAGCTTAATGGCAAAATGGTTGTGTAGCATGTGCAAGGTCCTTCCTTCTATCTTCAGTACCAAAAGCATTTGAACGCTTAAGGATTCTGATTGTTTTCTAATTATCTCTTCTGTGTTTGCTTCAATGGGGAGAGGAAAAAGGTTAGTTTTTTTTTTCTTTCTCCCATTGATTGTTTTAAAATTTTTCTTCTAAAGGCAGTTTAAATGTTAGGTTAAAAAATGATGAAGTAAGCCAGGCGGTGGTGGAACACGCCTTTAATCCCAGCACTCAGGAGGCAGAGGCAGGAGAATCTTGTGAGTTCGAGGCCAGCCTGGTCTACAAGAGCTTCTTTACTGTTGCGGGACAATTTTGTATTCTGTCAATTATGTTTAAATAAATGCTGATTGGCCAGTACCCAGGCAAGAAGTAGGCAGGAAAACCAGAAAGGAAGTAGAGGTGGGGCAATGAGAACAGGAGAATTCTGGGAAGAAGGAATCCCATTCCTTCCCAGTCCTGTCCAGACATAAAGAAGGAAGATGTGACCTATCCCACTGAAAAAAGTACCAAGCCATGTGGCTAATATATATTAGAATAATGGGCTAATATAAGTTATAAGAGTTGATAAGCAGCCTGAGCTAATGAGTTAATTTGTTTTTAACTTTAAAAAAAAAAAAAAGAGCTAGTTCCAGGACAGGCTCCAAAGCTACAGAGAAACCCTGTCTCGAAAAACTAAAAAAAAATAAGATGATGAAGTAAAACTACAAATTCATCCAAAACTGCAGTGTATTCATTATAGACAAAAATCACAAGATGATTTTTCAGTCTGCTGGAAATTAATGAAAGTCTTACAGTCAACAAGGGAATATATATTCAATTAAATATCTCTAAGAGTACAGAATTTTGTATTGTCTTAAATAATCTCTTGCCTATCTTATTTTGCCTAGCTTAGACTCAAGAATAGCAATGTGGGTAATATTATGTGTTCTATTTAAAGCAGAGATCTCAAAACAAATACCTAATTTATAAACAGTTATAATTAATTAATTTTGATCTCTCTAATTATTCTGTGGATGACGGCCTCATCAAAGATTTTATTTTATCTGACTAGAAGCTAACTGCAAAGATAAAACTAATTCTAAGGGTTTCATAACATTTATGTTACAAAAAAAAAAATCTTGAGAGATAATTACATTGTTACAGAGGAAGCAAACCATACTTGGATATAATTCCAAAAGTTTGTGAGAACAGGGAGCAAATTTACAGTTAAAGCTTGTAAAATCATCATGATCTTGAGCATCTAGCTCTCTAGAAGCATACATTATTAGATCCATACACATGTATATGTATATATTACATGCATATAAATATAGAACATCATTTATATAAACATATATATATATATATGGACTATTTCTCAATGATACAGTTATAACAACAGCACATCTGATCTTTATTTTGTAGAAAGCCATAAGTGGCTTGGTGATGCAAGGGTTAATTACAACACACAGTTGGTTACATTTTAAAGGTATTCCATGTAAAGCACATAGACCTTAAACATAAATGCCAGTTTGGAAATATAATTATTAGTGATCTCTTCACAGACTAGATTATCTTTTACAGCAAATGATGTTGTACACTGCCTTTGTCTGTAGTTTTTTTTTTAACATGTAGCACAAGAATTAGTACAATTCCAAATTTTCTACTATAATGGAGTTTTGAGGTATATTAATGATTCAATCCACACTCATAATACTTTATAAAAATCTCATTTAAATAATAGAAGTTCAGCTTACATGTGTATTGCAAGGATAGACTGGTGGAAGACTATGATAAGTGATTTTATGAAAAGTTGAGGCATTTCAAATAAAAGCAAGCTTAACTTTCAATATCATATAAATATAAACTATATCAGATAATTTTTGTCTTCATGAATAAAGACAAACTTTTCTTTTCAAGTTTTGGGGAGAAGATAGGATGAGTTGACACTTTCTCCAAATCATTTTATGATTTGTACATAAGCAACCTACGAAGAAAATCCCAGGAATGTCATCAGTTTCGGTCATGGGATTTTTTTGTCACAAGAACTTTTCACTTTTCTTTCACGGTTTGACAAATCACCATCTTCTATTGCTGGCTACAGGGAGTTTACACAGACATTCATTTGTTGCAGTTTCCTCGAGTTTTTACTACTTTTAAGGATGTGGACATATAGAAGTGTTTGCTAACTGCTACCACATCATCTGTAGTCCTTAACTTTCTGGACCTGTGGATAGATATTTCAGTTCACTGTGTGACAGTTTCATCAGACATACATCACATTGTTCCTTTAAATTGCTTTGAAAACAAAAATCCTATTCATAAATTCTATGATAAATAAAAGGCTTATACATTTTGCCTAAAAGTCTGCTTTGTACAAAATTACGATCAGCATTTCTGATTATCTGGAGTGCTAGAATATTCAACTTAAAAGGGACATTTTGTTTTTTGTCAACTACAGATTCACTCATAGAATATAATCTGAATACAGTCTTGCTCACTCTGTTCCTTCCAGGTTCTCCCCACTTCCTTTCTTATCTGGATCTACTTCTTTTTTGTCTCTCATTAGAAAAGAACTTGATTCTATAAGATAAAAAAAAATAATAAAATAAAACAAAAACTGCCTGTGGTAGTTTTAATGTAATTGACCCTCATAAACTCATAAGAAGTAGGAGTATTAGAAGGCATGGCTTTGTTGCAGTAGGTAAAACCTCCTTTTACGATGTTTGTCACTGTGGGGGTAGGCTTTGAAGTCTCATATGCTCAAGCTACACTCAGTGCATACACATCATTTCCCATTGCCTAGGGATCAAGATGTAAAATACTCAGTTCCATCCTCTGCAGGTAGCCATGCTTCCTTCCATGATGATAATGGACTATACCTCTGAACTATAAGCCAGTGCAGTTAAATGTTTTTCTTCATAAGAGTTCTCCTGGTCACAGTGTCTCTTCACAGAAATAGAAATCCCAGCTAAGACAGAAGTTGGTAACACAGACTGGGATATAACTCTGGTAGAACTGACTATGCTTTTTTTTTTGGAAGAATTTTGACTTGAGAGTTGGGTTTAGGAAAGGAGTAGAATGCTTTAAGTGATGTTTAATGGTTCATACCAGTAGAAACATGGAAGAGAGTGATGCTATGGGTTATTTAAACTGAAAACTAAACTGTGGGGTCCTGGCTCAAGTGTTTCAGAGGAGAAAGATGTTAGTATGTGGCTTACAGACTGGTCTTGTACCATTTTGGTGAAAAGCATGGCTGTATTTTGCCCTTGTCCAAAGAGTCTCTCTTTGGCTAAATTGAAATGACTTGGTTTAATTCTGTTGGAAGAGGGAATCTCAAAACAGTCTAGTATAGATTCGGTTCTATGTTACTAGTGTTCACTATTTTAATAATTTTTAATGAAAAGGAGCAAGCCTAGTAAAGAAAAAAAAACTGGACTGTTTGAGAAAGGGAACTCCAGGAAGAGGAATGTAGCTAAATCCTGTGTTCAAGGAGATAAACAGATTAAGAAATGGAAAGGTAGTGGTGACCTGAGGGCAATGTCCTCCCACCCCCACCCCAGCTAAATTTCCAATTTGTGAAAGGAATTAAATAGATGCTTAGAGTTGGGTGAGGTGGTACACATCTTTAATCCCAGCACGCAGAAGGCAGAGGCTAGTGGATCTAGATTTGAGGCCAGTCTGATCTACAAAATCAGGTTCAGGACAGTGAAGCTTATGAAGTAAATGAAACCATCAAAAATAGACAGCTGGTGAAGATAAAATTGAATGAGGATACCATGTTCCAGACCCAGTAAACAGCAGACCTTGATAGTTTTGGTCATATGGTCCCAGCTTTAGAGGCAAAGAAAGAAGAAAGGAGCATTGGAATCTTCCTCAAAAACTAAAGAAAGATGCTGAGGTCAGGTATGTGTCAGGGTGTCCCTGCATGGAGCTTTACAACCTGAATATGTTGAGATGATATAGCAGAGGGATACCTACCAAGGGGAGTTGATAAAAGGGAATGGAACCAGCCAAAGAGAAAGAAAATAAGCATATTACAATCAACAAATCTGAAAGGTGTTAGAGATCTGAAGAGCATTTTGACATCAGACACGGAGATGCAGAGTTTGGAATTTGTCAATGGCTTTCTACCTTTCTCTGATTGGAATCGTGGTACCTATCCTGTGCCATTATATGTTGAAAGTATGTAAATGGTTTTTTAATTTGTATTTTATAGGGGATTGTAGCTAAGAGGATGATGTATCTCAGAGGAGACTTTGAACTTTAAAATATTTTTGAGACAGATAGAATATGGAAACTTTTGAAGCAGAATTAAATGTATTTTCTATATTGTTTCAAGTTTATGAAGGCCACGGAGTGGAATATGGTAGTTTGAATGCAATTGACTGTCATAAGTGCATAGGAAGATGGCCTTATTTGAAGGTAGGGCTTGGTTGGAGTAGGTATAACCTCATTGTAGGACACGTGTTACTGTCAGAGTGGGCTCTAAGGTCTCATGCTCAAGCTGTACCCAGTGAACACATACCACTTCTTATTGCCAGCAGACCATGATATAGAAATCCTAGGTCCTTCTCAAGCACCATATCTGCCTAAATAATGCTTTCTTCTTACCATGATGATAATGGACTACATCTCTGAAATATAAGCAATCCCAAATAAATGTTTTTATTTATTAGAGTCGCTGTTGTCATCGTGTCTCTTCACAGCAACAGGAATCATAATGAAGACACTATTATATCAAATTTAGACAAGATAAGTCAATAGAAAAATAGAAGTGTCCAAAGAGAAGACAAGAGTCAGAGACTCATGTGCTTACACATTCAGGTGTCACATGAAAGTACTAGGCTGATATCTATAGTTTATATGGCAGAGAATATGTTGAAGCCCATGTAGATTCTGTAATTGTTGCTTACATCTCTGTGTGTTGAAATGAGCTCTGCTCAGTCCTTTTAGGGGGCCTTGTTCCCCTGGAATCGTCTATCATTTCTCTGGTCACTACCCTTTCTGCCTTCGCTTTCATGGGGTGTCATTGAGCTCTGAGGGGAGGTGTTTGATGGAGATAATTTATTTAGAGATGTTTGTTTGAAGGTCTCTTACTCTGCAGAATATCTGGCTGTGGATCTTTTTATCTGTCCCCATCAGTTTTAGGAGCAAACCTCTTTGAAGATGGCCAAATAAGGCCCCAATTTTTGAGTGAAACAGAATATATTAGGAAATTTAAATTGATATTTTTAAGGCAATTGTAAACTGTCATTAATAAAATTACCTGAAATCAGTTTCCTGTAGAAGCAAACATATGATCAGATGTTGTATTTTGGGGGATATAGGGTAAGATCAAATATACTTTTGCTTTTGAATTATACTAAGGCAGAACATCATGTTACGGTTATGTGGCATAGCAATACTCTTCCCATACCAGGGAGGAAAAAAATAAAGAAGATGCACTAGCCTCCCACACTCCCAATAGAAGATACCCTTGAATTAACATGACTGTCCTAACAAAACTTTAGATGAATACCCACGCTAATCATAATTGTTAGTGGAGGGACCATCTCTTTAACAGAGGACCCTGTGGAAGAAATTGATCCACACTTAGGATGAAGTATTATCTTTTCTATTTCGTAACATTTTAGGAGAATATATTAAAAAGAAAAGCAACTTCATTATAATTTCTCTTCTCATTCCTTAGAAGTGAATTTCCATAATTTAGAATATTTAGTTTTAGAAAAACTCTTCTTTCAGAAATTCTTTTGATGTGTGACTCTGATTGACAGTACAGAGGAGTGTGAATATTATGCTATCTCTTATAGAAAACCTATTTCCATCAAATTATATTTGAAAACTGCAGAAATTTCACTATCCTGCTAAGCTGGAGGGCTTATCTCTGCAATCTTTGATACTCAAATTTACATATGATAAGACAGTTTCCTTCTATATTTCCATTTAATAACCTGGTTTTCACATTAACCATTATGAAATATACATTTTACCTTTGTTTTATAAAAGTGTCATACACACTCAACTTATATATGTTAATGTATATTAGAGTGTATGGAAGTATGTATCACTTCTATAATTTAGAAAAATGAACTACAGAAATAGTTTTCATTCATTTAAAGTAATATAGAAAAGGATTAGATTTCAGGTTCAAGACCTCAATATTTTAAAAGTTTATTTTTCTATGAGAAATCCTCTGCAAAACAATGTTTCCTGGCCTTATAAAGATTAAGGCAGCCCCAGAAGGGAGTGCAGGGCACCTTCAACTCCTGCTGCAGGGGCTTCTTTGTCCCACAGAACCCTGTCCTCCACCCCAAGTTCAACCTTTTTTCTGCGAGGTACTTGGCCCCCCAGGAGTCCCTGTTCCTCTGCTAAGGAGAGCAATTCAGAGGGGTGAGTGTGTGTACACCCTGCTGGAAGGTAACCTGAAGGGAGTGCAGGGCACCTCCAGCTCCTGCTGTAGGGGCTTCGTTGTTCCACAAGATCCTGTCTCCCCCAAGCCTGCCTTATTGACTGCAAGGTCCTTAGCCCAGGAACAGATCCTGCTCCTGCACTGAGGAAATCCAGCCAGAGGGAATTCTTTTCCATCTCCGGGGTCTTAGATTCACCAGCACAACTGGCCCAAGTGCCGTGGAGTCCTAAGAGAGGGCAGACCAAGAAAATTCTCCAAGCACACTGTCAGTCACAGCAAAGACTGGATCAAGATGCCAAGACTCTCCCGGCTGTATTTGAAAGAATAAATGGGCAGGCACAAATGCAAGAATTCCTCCAACAACATGAAAAGCATCATGACAACACCAGAATCCAGTATTCATGCAACAAGACTTGAAATCCCTATTCCAGAAGAAGTAGAAGAAATCGACTTTTAACGTAACATTATGAAAATAATAGAGGCC
>JAQHUG010000507.1:829238-890028 GCA_028555095.1 Dicrostonyx torquatus | reverse complement strand
GAGGAGGAGGAGGAGGAGGAGGAGAAAATAACTTAAAAATGATAGATCCCAAGGCTCTTCCAGACTAACAAGAAAGATGTTCCTACATCTTTTCAGCTGGTACGTGAGATGGGCTGGGCTCAGAATCCAGAGTTAGGTGCAGACAGCTGTCTCCAATGTGAAATGTGATCATGCGAGATGTTAGAATCAGGGCTTTGTGTGTGCATGTAGTACTGTTGAACACACCCACAAATCTGCACGTGGAAGCCAGAGGGTGATGTTAAGTGTCTTCCTCAGTTACTTTCCACCTTATTTATCAAGACCGCATCTAGAGCTCACTGATAGGCTAGACTGGCTGGCCAGCGGGCCCCTGAGATCTACCTATCTCTTCTTCCAAGTGCTAAGACGGCAACTATGTACTGCAAATACCCAGCTTCTATTTGGGTGCCGGAGGCCCGAAAGCAGGTCCTTGGTCTTATGCAGCAACCACTTGATCCACTTAACCATCTCCCGGGCCTGAAATAGGGCTTTTAAAAAATACTAGAGAAAAAAAAAAGCTAAAAATACATATATACAGGAATCCTAAGGAGATAGCTTAGTTGGTTAAGTATTTGACAGGCAATCAATTATTGAGTTCAATCCCTAATCCCTAACAGTGGCATGTGCTTGGAATCTCAGCTAGGGGCAGGGCATATCACTAGGGATTGCAGCCAGCCAATTTAGTCTGATGGGCTACTGCCAGGTGCCAGTAAAGACCCTGTCTCAGAAAGCAAAGTAGACAGCTCCTTAGGAACGACACCCAAGGTGGACCTATGACCTCCACACATACATGTACACATGTACACACACGCACATGCACGCACGCACACACACACACCCCAAATGATAAATAAATAAATTTTTAAATCTTTAAAAGACTTAAAGACAGCTTGGCTTGCCACATTTTTCCTCCCATAGTGCACTTGTCACTCATTTCTTTCCTTTTCCCCGAGATGGCCATCTCTGTGGTCAAAGTTACTTGAACAAAGTCCTGTATATCCAGTTAACATACAGTAACCTTAACCTTCTGTTCTCCCGTGACCACACCCAGCTTTGCAGATCATGCAAAGTACATACAATCTGCATGGCCCCTATGACTGACTGATTATCCAGGCGGGCTGATGTTGAACCTGGTGTGTACCACTTTTGTGAAAGTGATGATTGCCTCTCATTTGCATCCAATGGGCCTGAGTCCATTTTCTCTGATTAAAAATACACTCACTACCTTGTTTTCCTTGAATTTCAAAGATAAACTAATATAGCTGTTCAGTAAGGAAGAAGTGTACCAGGCTTCATGTGTGCTTTCCAAGTTCTGTGTCTGGTGGCAGGAGAAAAAGAGACCATGAAGGTGGTTTTGGACAAGGACAGTAGGCTCCCACAAGGACAGGGTCTATGTGCTTTCCGAGTTCTGAAACACGTATGAGCATCCTCTGTTTACTAAAAGTTGTCTCAGGAGGGTGTGCCAAGTGTTGCCATAGGATGCAGCTTCAGAGGAGGATGCTAACGATCTTTTGTAGGACCTCACTTTTGCAGTCAACACATGCCAGTTAAATATACTCATGGCTGAAAGTCCGTGACCTTGAATTTGATCTTGAGTGGGCTCCTGGGAGTACCAGCTGAAGGCTACCCGGTGACATCATAATTCCCACTCACCCCAGTGCGTGAATGTCCTCTCCTAATCTTGTGAATCTCCCTGAGTTTCTGTTCACTCTTATCTAGTTCAGTGTTAACTCTAGCTCAGAGGTGCTTGAAGTGCTGTTTTAGGCTTTAATCTCAGTGCCTCTTTTGGTTTGTGATAAACTGAGTATTATTTCCCTTTGAACCTACTTGAATATTGGAAAGCTGTAACCAAACTAGAGAACTTACTTGAACTGTGCTTCTTCAAAAGCCCTGGCAGATAGTTGATGTCTTACTGTCTTCTGACTTTGGAGGCTCCGAGGCTGAGTACCTTCCATGGCTCTTTGTCTCCATGCATCCTCGAGTATAAAACAATCTGTCACAGCAGAACTCCGGCTCCACAGGAGCCAAGTGGGCAGGAGAAATGATTTCCAAGGGGATGTCTCCTTCTGACCACATTTTACTCTGCATCTCCTAGCCCAGGAAAGCTTGTCAGCAGCGGTGTTCATTGCTCCTGTTATGATCTCACTCAAGTTAAACATCTTTAAAACTATAAACTGGGGGTTAGGGAGATGGCCCAACACAGTAAATCCACACGAGCACGAGGATATGTGTCCCAACTCCACATAAAGTCAACTGTGACGGTCTGTGCCTGCGTCCCAATGCCAGGAAGAAGAGCGAGGTAGCCCTCTGGAGCTTGCTGGCCAGTCAGTCCAGCCAAATCAGTGAGAAACCCTGGCTCAGAAAGTAAGGCAGAGGGGCTAGAGAGGGTGGTACATCCTTCAATCCCAGCATGTAAGAGGCAAAGGCAGGACCTCTGTGACTTCAAGACCAATCAGATCTACACAGTGAGTTCTAGGAAAGCCAGGGCTACATAGTGAGACCCTGTCATTAAAAAAAAAAAGCAAGGTAGAGAGGCTGGGAAGGTGGCTCCATGGCTAAGATCACTCGCTGCTTTTGCAGAGGGTCCACACTCAGATCCTTCCACCCACGTTCACAAACACATGCACACATACACACACAATGGAAAAAACGTTATGGCAGAGTTCAATAAAGGAAGTCCCAACACTGACCCACTGACCTCTGACCTTCACACACACACACACACACACACACACACACACACACACACCAGCTAACTGAAAGGTAATTTGTAGTCATCTTTCAATTACTGTTCATTCTTCCTTTCGCCAAGTTATAAAGACCCCACCTTCCATCTTCCATCTTTAGGAAACTCAGTTCCATGTTTAGTTTCCTTCCAGAACAGAATGGTTTCTGTTTTATTATTTAACTGACTTTTGTCCTAGGTCCTCCTATTTTATACTACCCTGACATCCATCTCCATCCTGACTCCTTTGGGAAGTTGTGAGGCTTGTTTCCAACTCCAAATGGCACACTGTGGAGAGAAAGAGGCTTCTGGTTTCCATCCTTCACCCGCTGCCCCTCCGTTGTGAGGCAGACTCACTGAAGGGGAAGAGGCTGGTCATTCATAGGACAGGCTGTCTGTGGCATCTCAGAAGCCAGCCTGGACTGAGGAAGCCAGTCCAGAATAGAGCCAATAGTGTTTCTTTGTTGTTTCAGTTACAAGAGTGTTTCCCCAAGCAAGGGAGCCAGATGCCCTTAAACCACTTAGAGATTAGGAAATGTGAATGTGGTACCTGCAGGTGGCCAGCATAACTGTCTGTTAGCACTGCTTAGAAATCCATTTGAATTCAAATGCCTTTCTAGTCTCACTTTCTAGTCAAAAACTGCTCCCTAAGTCCTCTGAATTAGAATCCCCTGAGGTCTTACCTCCACCTCCTTGCTAGGCAGGCACTGACCCAGAAGCAGGGCCACTGGAACTTTTGACAGTCCCCTAGGACAGCAAAGTCTTTTCTAGGGACTCACACTCTCCAGAAGACAAAACACAAACTATATGAGTGACAAAGTTAAGGCAGTTTAGAGCAAGGAATGAAGGTCAGTGCAGAGTTGAGGCGACTGCACAGCTTTTAGGCATGAGGATGGGTTGTTATGGAGGATAATGAGGGCTTAGAACAGAGACAGGCAACTGAGTGTTCAGGAGCCAAGATGTAGGGACAGAAGAAGGGCTGACTTGCCCAAGTGGGCGTTGGGAGACCATGACCCATTCCAGAAGTTGTCAGGTTCATGTCATGTTGACAATGGTTTTGCTGTCTCTCACAGTCTTTTCAAATATTTAGACGGCATGGCTTTGTCTGACTGTACTGCCCAAGCTGATGCTGCTCTGATCCCATTAACCATTGCGAGCCATTGTGCTTGCTCTCTGTCTATTGGTGAATTAGAGTCCTCTAGATGTTCACACTCAGGAGTTAAGCTTGGGGGTCTTCTACAAGACTATTCATCTAAGCCATAGACTGAATCTATCAAAGGCCAGTCCAACTGCTGACTCCTTGAAAATAAAAGATGTCAGGAGAAGCCAAGATGGTTGGTATGCTATTAGTATTTTGTCTCATGCAGGACTTTTGAGTTCAGGATGGTTTATTTTTATTAGTGAATTATTGCTTTAAATGAATGTGCTTATAATTATATTTAAAAACAATGTTATATTTCATTAATCGTTGGAAAATTTAAACAACAGTAACTTGGGACTTCATTTAGTTTCTGAACCATTGGGCTAATTTCATGGTATTCAGAAATATATTGGCAGCTCCTAGCAATTAGGGACAGGTAGTTGTCTGTGTCCCCTTTCCCATATAACCTTGTTATCAGGACTTGTCTCACTAGGTGGTGTTGGCACATGCCTTTAATCCCAGCACTTGGGACTCAGGCAGGCGGATCTCTGTGAGTTCAAGGCCAGCCTGGTCTACAAGAACTAGTTCCAGGACAGGCTCCAAAGCTACAGAGAAACCCTGTCTCGAAAAACAAAAACAAACAAAAAAAAGGCTCAGCCCACATTCTCACAGACAAGCTGATGTGGGAGTGTTCTCCTGTATTTTGTATTACTCTTATTGGTTGAATAAAGAGCTGCCTGGCTTATAGACAGGTCAGCCCTTAGGTGGGCGGAGTAGACAGAATGGAAGTTCTGCGAGGAGAAGAAAGGAAGTGAGCCAGTTGCCATGAGGCCCCCCCACCACAGAGGGAAGTACCGTAAAACGGTCCGGTAAGTCACCCACCTCGTGGTGACATACAGACTTTTATATTGGGTTAGTTTATGAGGTGAGGGCTAGCCGGGAAAAGGCTAGAGATAACGAGCAAGGCGGTATTTAAATGAATCCAGTTTGTCATGTGGTTATTTCGGGTGCAGGCGACCAGTGGTGGCTGGGGAACATACAACCCGCATACCTCTCCCCCATTTACAACAACAAGCCCAAAACAGTCAGGTGACCGTCTCTCCTGATTCTGTGATCTTCCTGGGTACTCTGACAAGCACCTTGAAGGAAATAGTCATCTTCATCTCATAATAAAACTTTAACTTGGCATTATTTAGAGATGTGGCCAAAGCTTGCTCTTCTTTGGGTGGAAACCCCAGGAAGGAATTCTTCCCATGCATCAAACATCACTCTGGAAATGTTCAACTAGGTTGCCAGATGAAGGGAGGTGATAGCAGTGGAGATCTCTGTAGTCAACCACACACATTAGCACCATTCATTCCTCAGGTGGAAAACTGCTATTACACTATCTATGGGACCAACAAACCTGGGGATGTTAGAGATGGAGCCGCTGGAAATGCTCACCTCAGTCCCTGCTGAAGCCCAGATTCCTTGTTAAAATCCTGACTAATTTTGGTCATCAACACACCTAGACCGAGGGAACCTCAATTTAAGAATTGCGTCTACTAGATGGGCTTATGGGCATGTCTGTGAAAGGAATTTTCTTGATTGCTAATGGATGTAGCAGGGCCCAACCCATGGTAGGTGGCACCATCCCTAGATAGGTGGGCCTGATCTTTCTGAGAAAGGCAGCTGAATGTGAGCCTCATAGAAAACCAGAAAGTAGTGCTCCTCTGTGGTTCCTGCCTTGGCTTCCCTCAATGATGGTATGAGACATGAAATTTGAAAAAAATTAAAACCCTGTAAGTAGAACAGATAAATCCTTTACATGACAATCAACAAATATGACTCAATACAGGCATCAAAGAAAATCAAGTATCAGCTGCTTCTCATTCATCTTACCTAGATTCTGGGTCTCGAGCTGCTATCTCAAAGCCTCCTTATTTAAAACTGCAATCTTACTAAATAGCATTCTCCTGAATACATTGTTTCCACACAATCCTTAGCCCCTTTACTGTCCTACTAAGATCTCTGCCAACGACTTTCTCCTGAAAAGAATCATGAGTACCTGGCTCTGCTAGAACCCCAGAGTTCCAGGAGTGGCTAGCTGCCACCACGCACAAAGGTGCAGCAGTGCGTGACTTCAAGGCCAAACAACTTGTCCTTGGGGCTGGTAGGAGTTTGCTGGAGCTTGCCACGTCAGTCAACTCCTTCCTGGAACTCCTGAGCTTAAGACCTCTTCAGAGGCTGCATCTCAAGGCTGCAGATTGTTGAGGGCAGCTTGCATCTAAAGACTGGTTGATGCTGGAATAGAAAGCCCTGTCCTCTTTGCCATGTCACCTTTGAAGGGTCTCTCACTTTCAGTTGCTCACCTTTCTTTCTTCCTTCATGTCCAAGGTCATTCCCCATTCTCATCCCCACGTCACAGTCTGCTTCACACACTTTTCTGGAACCACTTACTTTACAATTATGAGCTTGCAGGGATGCCTGTGCATCTTTGCAGAACATGTCACTGAAGCCATCCCTGCCAAATCTTTGTAAGACTCCTGAATTGTGGGACACATGCATTGACCACTTTCTTGATGATGGCCATGTTCTGTTTCAAGATCCTTGTATCTAGGTTTTGACTGCATATTTACATTTTCAAAACATGGTCTTTTAGAATTCAATGTCACATATTAAATTTTTATTTATTTATATTATATGTACATTGTGTTGAATGAATCAAATAATTCTGCAAAGGTTTTTGTTTTTGACAGACTGATGGTTAAATATTGGCATACATTTTCATCATTAGTAATAGGACTCCAGCATCTTAATGGCACTTGGCCAACGCCCAGATGCACACTTTCTAGCTTACCCTGTAGCTTGAAGGCTTGAACACCTCCACTATGGGGGACGTGAGCCGGGAAAGGAGCTGGAGATTCAAACACATACACACACAGACAGAGACAGGGGGACACAGGTCATCCTTGAAACAAGAATGCCAACTTTATTGTGCTCCAGGGAAGTTTATACAAGGATCCTTAACACCCCAGCTCTTGAGATTTTCAGCTGTAAAACCCACCAGGAACCACTCCCCTGCCATCAGAAACTCATGAGGGTCTTGTGCTCGAGCAGCTGCAGGCACAGGAAAGCAAGGTGTTCCCTCCAGCAGGCAAAGGGTCAAGTCAAGGGGCCAGCGTCTGTAGCTCACACAGAGGCTGTGTGTCAGATTCTGGCCAATAGCTTTTCCACCTCTGAGCATATTCTGTCTGGAATGCACACATGTTCTGCTGACCCAGTCCCCTTCCTTGATCTGAAATGAAGAAAATTAGTTGCATGACAGAAATAGGCCACATATTAAGAGTCATAAAGATGCCTTCCCAACTCATTGAGTTCTCTTTCACATACATGATACTCATCCTCCAAAATAGTTATGTTGTAGTTTGGGGTAGACAGTGGCATCTATGTAACAAAGATAATGCATTGGGATAGGAAGCAGGTCTGCCCAGTGTCCAAGGGTGTGTACCCTCTCTTGAGTGGCAGTGTGTAACATGAGGGGCCTGCTCGTTGGGGTTACTGTCCCACCCGGTACCCCACAGCTGGCAAGCTCCAAAGAAAATCACACAGAGAGTCTACATTAGGATATAAACTGATTGGCCCATTAGCCAATCCACGTATTAATACACACTTGGGAGGCAATCAGCACTATCTTTGCAAAGAACCCTGCCATGATCTATCTGACAGCATCCAGCAGGTCAGGATGTTTGCTAATCCATGGTTAACCAGACATTATACTGGTTTTATATCTTTGAAGTGCTATACAACAAGGCTTGTTTGCTCCCGTGGTTACAGGGCCTCTTCTGGCTAGATGGCATTGCATACTTTCTTAAGTCTCATCTGAGAGGTTTCATATGTAAGCATTTGAATTGGATGAGACTTTCTTTCATCTGAGAATATTAGCAACCAAGAGACTGAAACTTCCAAGGTGAGGGTTTTTTCCTTCTCAGGGTTCAGACTTAAAAGGCTCTTCCTAGTAGGTGGAACAGTGAGTACTAACTAACGCCATCCTCAGGTGCATAAATTCAGGGTGTTACTCTTTGATTGCTTCGAATTCAATACTATTCAGGTGCTACCATACCACATGGATATTGGCCAGCTTTCATCTTGACAAAAATCCCTAAATATTTCGTGTGTGGTTCTAATGCATAATCTTCTGGTGTTTGTCCAAGTACAGAGTTCAGTATAACTCTTTACAGGAATGCCTGGAATCTAAACAGGAGCACGTAGGGCTTAAACAGAGCCCTACCCCAACAGCCTTCATAGCCAGCATGACAGGGAATTCTGGGAAGACAACTTCCCTTGGCATTTCTTGTTACAAGATTAAACTGTGTAGAGAGTCTGGGGGAGAACTTAGTGGGAGAAAATGGTTACTCACATTCCCTAAGTTCTGTTATTGTTTTGGAAGCTTGGACAATGAGGTTGGTGAGGACTATCAACTGAGGGGAGCCAAGGAAAAGGGAGCTAAGACAAGGCACTCACTTGAGGCTCTAGAAAATCAAATTAGTAAATGTAGTTTCCTAAAACACAGACATACATACACATACTTGCATTTTGCACACACACACACGTATTGACATTTCAAAATTGTGTGGAAAGAATTGATCTGTGTTGAATTGCAGTTGGAAGCTTTTCTAGAGGATAATATTTCTGAAATGTGTGCTTTCATATTTGTTGTTTTTGCTACACATTTCTGAACATACTCTCTAGGAGCTCTGCTAGCTACTCCCTGCCACCTATAGAACAAATAGTGATAAAACCAGATGGGACACCTACAACAGCCCACAGAAGAGAAGGGTGGAGTAGTGAACGGGACTATAGGAACCTCTCAAATAAAAGATGGGATGCATACCAGTGCGCAGGAGGGATCAGCAGGGTCCACAAGAACAAGATAAGCATGGGTACAGAGCAGAGGACCTAGCACGAAGTGGGAGCATCCAGGTAATGAGGTGGCCTGCAGTACAGTGTCTGGGTGTCGGATGAGAAAGGGCACTGTGAGGGGGTAAAGTTGTTCTAAACTGCAGCCAACTTCAGTACCAACTTCAAGGATATGGACATCTTGAAGGCACTGGGAATCCACAGATGGTTTCTGTTGTGTTTAGGGATGTGGGTGCAGCCAGGAAGGGAAGAAGATGTAATGCTGCGTGCAGACACAGCTGCGTGTAGATACTGCTGCGTGTAGATACTGCTGCGTGCAGATATGCATGCAGATATGGCTGTGTACAGAGACAGCTGCGTGCAGATATGCATGCAGATATGGCTGCGTGCAGAAACGGCTGCATACAGGTACGGCTGCGGGTAGATACAGCTGCCTGCAGGTTAGGCTGCATGCAGATACGGCTGTGAGATGACTCAACCCTGGTGGGTGATGAATCAGAGTGGTGAGAAAGAGGTAATTGGAGATCTGGGGGCTGCAGTAGGCCAGGGTGAAGACATGAGAGCCCAGCCCAAGACTATCAGTTAGCACAGCTGTACTCCTGGAGTAGGGTGAACTCTGCCATTCCATCTTACCTCATTAATTCTTACCACTTTTTTATGAAGTAGCTGCCTGACCATTTTACAGAGAGCTCTGGTGTCATACAATGTGTGATTGACAGGTGGGATTTAAACTCACTTTTACCCCTACTTTAAGATCCATGTTCAAAATACACTGTAACACGTTGGTATTTTTTAAAAAATTTTAAAAAATGAAGCAGAGAATGTAGAAGAGGCTCTACCTAGGCTGGGTTATCTTTGCATCCCAAGATTCTGGTCATAACCACCATTGTGTAAGTAACATTGTAATCTATTATCTTCCATTGGGATTTGAAGCAAAAGTCTCCTGTGCTGAGTCTGTGCATCCAGGCTTGTGGAGGTATAGATGGGCAGAGAGTCACAGCATGTTTCAGGTTTGTGGGAAATTGCAGAGGACAAGACAGAAATCATAAAAGCACAATTGAATTACATTGTGTTGTGGCCCGTGGGATAACAGCTGCTTTCCAGGTCCTCATTAGGAAATTAAAAACTCGAAGCTTCCCATCCGTGGCCTTGCACTGTTGGCCACGTGGTAACAGGAAGCCCTGTGTTTGTACAGGTGGGAGAGCAGGCAGCCTTGCAAGGTGGGTGGCTTGAAACTCTGCTGGGAGCACAGGTGGGGTGTGTGAGGAAAAGGCAGTCCAGGGAGGGGCTGTGTGCTCTCTGCTCCCTGTGCGAGGGAGGAGAGGAGGGTGGCCCTTTCTGTGTTGCTGGGTCACGTCAGGGCCACAGATTCAGTAAAACTCTGCACGAACAGACACAGAAGGTTTTGGTCCTGGTATAAACTCAGTTCCCACTTGTAAACAAATACAGAAAAATCACTACAGCATCATGAACCTTTGCACTGCCTGAAAGTAACCTCAACCTTGAAAACACAAAAAGAAAGGCCATTCATTTAAAAAAAAAAAACTCTGAATTAAAACTAATTATGTATATTTAAAACATTAAGCATATATTATAAAATATTAACTATGTCTTTTGAAGTATTGAATGACAAATGTTATATGTGATATTAAAATATGTGAGTGTATGTATAAATATGGATTTGTTTTAAAGCATAGAGAACAAACCACAAAATATCCAAAACGTGGCTCCCTCAGCCTTGGAGTTTGGGAGCCCATGATGTGGGTGTGAAGATAACAGGGATGGAGCACAATGTTGGACGTGTGCTGACACATTTGGGAAGGTGAGGCTGGAAAGGCTATGTGAGAGGCATAAAACGTGGTTTGGGCACAATATTCTCAACTTACAATGGGTGTTTTGGGACAGAGCCTCATCGGAGGTTAAGGAGCATATGCAGAGCATAAAGCCAGGAAGAGACAGGTGTTTTGACACAGGGATTCTTCAAGGGTTTGCAAGCAGATGATTGTGGGGAGTGCAGGCCATTGAGTCTACCTACCGAGTGGTCAAAGAAGAGCTCACTAGGGAGATATTTGACCTTGACCCAAGGAAAAGAGACAAACAGTCACACGACCACCTGAGAAATGTTTGTGTTTTTTGTTTGTTTGTTTCTTTTGTCTGGGGTAAGAAACGGTGACCATTTGGGTCCTGACGCCAAAACTGCTGCACCCCCAGTCATTTGAAGAGGTGCAGGTCAGATGGCCTGAGCCAGAACTCACTGCATCATCTGAAAAGCTGAATGCAAGAGGAAAAAGAGAGGCCTCCTTGTCTCCCCAAATTATCAAACATTTGGAATAACAGCAGGGTTCAGAAGCACGTGCAGGATCCTGTCAAGCTTAGGAGTCTGGGCTATTGCAAACACAACACAGTCTTGGTCTGCTCCAAGGAGCAGCAGAGAAACTGAAGCGATCTGGGAAGCGCTAAGGCTGATTGCGTGGTCTTGTAAGGGGACCTTAAATTTCGCTCTGTGTGCAACAGAGGCCATTGGCAGGCTCTGAGGAGAGAAGCAGTAGAGCACAATGTGCATCTAGAAGGTTCTCTGACTCTTGTCTGGGGACAGTAAGAAGGTCGGGGAGGATCCAACCTAGGTAGGTGACAAATCGCAACAATCACTGGTCATACGCAGGTTCAACTAGGTCGTCACCACCTCCTGCACTGGGAGTCTTCTGAGTGTTCTTTGCTTTGGGTGATAAATGAACTGCTGTTGGACTGATGTGGATGTGGATTGTGTGCTGAGATAGATAGTAAGATAGCCAGGCTGAAAGTGTCCTTTCCCTTCTCACTATCCTGACCTCAACTAAGTTGATACCACATGGAAACAATCAGTAGAAAGAACAAAACTCATGATATGTGGGAGTTCCATGGTGTAGAATTCCATTATGTTCTTTTTAAAGAGCAAAGGGCTCCTGTCCAAACTGTCTTTAGGTGTCCTAAGAGGCTTCCCTCTTGGGGACTCCAGAATTCTAGCTGAGCTAAGAGGGAGGGCCAGCTCAGGAGTCCGATACAGTAGGTGGCCTCAGTGAGGCAGGGACCTTAGTAAACACTCCTCTATATTGGTCTCAGCCATGGCAGGGGTGCACATGATTGTACCTTTGAGCAACAGCTTTGAGCACAGAGCTACTTGGAGTTATAGGAGTGAACTTGAGGTCTCTGTTAAGAAAGAGGTAAAGGTGATAAGGACACAAAAGGGAGAGGAAGGACAGTGAACAGATAAAAAATGATTTG
This sequence comes from Dicrostonyx torquatus, assembly GCA_028555095.1. NCBI lineage: Eukaryota > Metazoa > Chordata > Mammalia > Rodentia > Cricetidae > Dicrostonyx > Dicrostonyx torquatus. The sequence continues at coordinate 877,984 of JAQHUG010000507.1, read as the reverse complement.
GTATATGGACACAACAGAATAACTCAGGAAGAGTAAGAAATGGGCTAAAGAAACAACATGGAGGACTTCCAGTAGTTACACAGAGTGAAGGAAGTCAGGCAGGGGGAGCACTTGACAGGCGATTCCATCCCTGTACCGCCTTAGAATATGTGAACTAAGTTTTAGTGAGAGGAATCAGATTATTCAGTGGTTTCCTGAGAATAAAGAAGGTGTGGAGGAACAAAGAGGAGAACCTAGGGAAGGACATAATGCAACTTGAGGGCAATCAAATGCTTGTATCACCTTCATGGGCATATACTTATGTCAACTTTATCAAACTGTTTAAACGCACATCTACTTTAGGCTGAGCATATAGTAGATATAACAGAGTGCTTGCCCAGTGTGGACAAGGCAATGGGTTTGATAATCAGTATTACAAACATACACAAACACATAGCACGATTAATAAAAACCCAAGAGTTATTGGGGTTCAACCTGAAGACCAGAAAAGCAAAACAGTCAGCCACTGGTTCTTACTTCTACCTCAGTCTGAAAATAAAGATCCTGCCTCCAGGGATCCTCAGAATGAGACTGAGAGGAGCCTGTGACTGGCTGCTTTGCTTTTCTGGTCTTCTGGTTGAACTCCAATATCTGTCTCTGGGTTTTTGTTGATTTGCTACATTTGGTGCCCAATGTGGGGCAAGAATTTCCACATAAAGCCTGAGAAACCATAAAAAAAATGAATCTAGACAGACAAGAACAGAGCCAAATGCAGCTTCCTTTATAACTGTCTTTTCTTGGGTGGGCTGTTTGCTGGTGATGAGCAGAGGCTCCTTTAAGAGAGGTGTCCTGACTCAGCATTAGTGACAAAAACCTCACAGATCTTTTAAGAGGCTCTGTCACCAAACACTTAAATGGTATTTATGAGCAGTTGACATCAAACTTCTTGGTGATGGAATGGACCTAGAAACTTCACAGAGTTGTGGCATTAAATGTGGCTCCTGCCAGTATCTCTGTCATGAAGCTAGACTCTCAAAGAGATAAGGAATAGGGTAGAGTCAGCTGCCAAGGCTACAACTTTAATCTTAGCCATATCACTTAGCAGATTAAAAACTCATGTGGTTAGAAAAAGATAGACACACACAGTAAAGACATAGTCAGATGAAAAAATAACCTCTAAATGGTTTACAGTATGTTTAAAAATATATATAGTCTTGGATGAGAAAAGATAAAGAATAGACAAAGTCCTTAAAAAAGAAATAGAGTAGTCAGGTGTAGTGACACACAATTTTAATCCCAGCACTTGGAAGGCAGAGGCAGGTGGATCTTTGTGAGTTTGAGGCCAGCCTGGTATAGAGTGAGTTCCAGGACAGCAAAAGATACACAGAGAAACCCTGTCTCAAAAAAATAAAAATTAAAAATAAAAAAATAGAAAAAAGAGAAAGCCACATAAAGATGGAAAATATACAGAGAATCACGATACTGTATGTTATTGTGTTATATTTGAATTGTTTGACTACTCAGGAAGGAGCAAAAGCTGCTAAAAGACATCTGATTATAAATGCTGCTGGGTCAATCCCACCTATATGTTTTGAAAATGCCTTGACTTCAAAATTTAAGTCAAAAGATATGTTACTTTGAAGAAGAGGTTTTGATTTTGTTTTCACAGAAAATGAGAGACTGTGGATTCATTCTGGGTTAAGAAAAGTAAGGTTTGATCAAGGAAGATGCCCTGAAAAATCTCCAATGGAAATAGATGACCCAGATGATCCAACATTTTAGAGTATCTCTATTGCAATTTCCCCTGAGTTCTACATCCAGAACAGCCTCAACTGCCTGAGATGGTCAAACCTTACAGAATACTCCAGTCATGACTTGACTATAATCCTAAATTTTCTTTGGGTCCCCATAAGATTATCAGTGCTCCCAATCAACACCCACATTTCCCCAAAATAAATTATGAATGTCTTTGTTTAGAGTGTTGGTTACAAGATGTTATAAATAATAGGAAAAAAGCTAAACAAAGAAGATTAGATCCAAGGCTCTTGTTTTGAAAAGAAAGAAAGGAGAAATTCTGTAGGATAATGCTCTTGTACACTGTAAAGTTTTGTCACTTGTATTGGTTTAATAAAATGCTGATTGGCCAGTAGTCATGCAGAAAGGATAGGCAGAGTGACCAGGCTATGAGAATTCTAGAAAGAAGAAAGCAAGACAAGAATGCCTTACTGAGAAAAGGTATCAAGCTGTGTAGCTAAACATAGATAAGAATTATGGGTTAAATTAAGTTGTAAGGGCTAGTTAATAATAAGTCTGAGCTAATAGGTCAAACAGTTTATAATTAATATAAGTCTCTGTGTATTTCTTTGGTACTGAATGGTTGCAGTACTAGGCAGGACAGAAACTTCTGTCTACATACATACACACAAATACATTTTATTTTAGATTTGTTTTATTTTTAGCTATGTGTATTACATATCTGTGTGGATGCATATGCACACCTCATGTGTGTGTGTATGTGTGCGCACATACAAACACATATCACATACTATGTGCATGAGGAGCCCATGGAACCAGAAGAGGGCCTCAGACCCCTTGGAGCTGGAGTTATAGGCAGTTTTGAACCACCTGATATGGGTGCTGGGAACTGAACTTGGGTCCTCTGTAAGTATAATAACGCTCTTAACTGCTAAGCCATCTCTCTAGCCATACACATATGTCTCTTATTATACCAATTATAATAATAAAACCACATTTTTTTTAAAAAAGAGGAAGTATATTAGAATTAACCAACTGCTTATGGACCCCATGAGCTCGAACATAGCTTTGTACCATTTGTGGCAAACATGATCCCTTGCAATTGTGCAGCAACAGAAGAGGTCATTAACTTGCCTAAGGTCAGCCACTTAGAAATGGAAGAACTGGGGTTCAAAATCAAGTTCATACACTTTTCTGTCTTGAAAAATATAAACATAATAAGGGTAGTTTCAAAGTATGACAGTGGTTCCTCCCATCAAATGCCATGGGTGATGACTGCCTGACCTCTTAGGCTCATAGAAGGGGCTCTATACAGTTTTTCAGGCTACATCAGAGCAAGTCACAGAGCTTCCATCTGGTTCTCTTTGGATGCTCTCTGTTAGAATGTTTCCTTTGAAGATACTTCCTCTAGGAACCTGTCAGTCTTGAGAAGCCTGATCCACATGGAAAGGTCCCAGATTTGATGGAGCAGCCCTGCCCAAGTACTAGCCATGTGGGTGAAGAAGCCTTCTTGAAGATATTCTTCCCAGCCCTAGTTATTCAGTCTCACCAGACAAAGCCCCAGATGATCAACCAAATCTTCAACCTGCTGAATCATTAACATAACTTTATTCCACTACATTTGGCATGGTTAGGCAGCAGCAGACAGTAAGACCAGCAATTTGCCTGGGTGGTATAAAAAGATCTAAGCCTGCATATCCAATAAGACCAAGCAAGGTAAGCCATGGAATGGATTAACTGCAAGAATGACAGATTAATCCCTCACTTTGTTATCAACTTGGTCCCATTTTTAGGAAATGTCATGTAGTTTCTTAAGTCCTACCAATTCAATAAACTTCTTGGGTCAAACAACCAATGCATAGTCCTATAGAAAGTTGTAAGGCTAAACCAGTCTTTCTGGCTCATGTAGTTCATTAAGGGCTGTTTTTGACACAATAATTCCTTGCTCTGTAGGCTGTAAAGACATTTGGAACTGCATGGCTAAAGACATTTCTAAATCTATAGCTGGTACAAGTAATTTTAAGACAAAGTGTTGGATAGCTTCTTTTTTTCAAAAGTAATATGTTTGGGGTGTATTTATTATAGAAGAAACATTGGTCAAATTGATATTTGTTCAGGAGCTCAGACCATGTTCAGATTGTTCATGAATGTTTCTTTAGGGCATCCTGTAGTATTCAATTGCTTTGAACAAGCATGATTCCCTGTAAACCTAAATAAATATGTATCCTTCTCCTGCTCAAATGTTGTTTGAGGTTTCTGTCCTGCCTGTTTACCACAGTCATTAAGTCCCAAAGAAACACACAGAGGTCTACATTATAAACCAAATGGCCCATTAGCTCAAGCTTCTTATTAAATAATTCTTATAATTTATATTAGCCCATAATTCTTGTCTGTGTTAGCCATGTGGCTTGGTACCTTTTTCAGTGAGGCAATCACATCTTGCTTCCTCTGAGGCTGGGTCATGATGGCAGACTGAAACTTCCCTCTTCCCAGAATTCTCATTGTCCTGCCTCTACTTCCTGCCTGGTCACCCCTCCTATATTTCCTGCCTGGCTACTGGCCAATCAGTGTTTTATTAAAAATAATACAAGTGACAGGATAAAAGACCATTGTCCCACAGCACTCAAATAAACTAGGTTCAGGTCTCTAGTGTGTTTTAAAAATTCATGAGCATAAAAATCCTGATGAGGTAGTGTACACCTGTGATTCTAGCACTGGGGGAACTGGGAAATGGATGACGAGACAGGTAGATCCCGGGGTCTCTTTGGCTGGCTAGTCTAGCTAAAGTAGTGAGAGCTAGGTCCAGTAAGAGATTGTCTCAAAAAGCAGAGGGAGAGTGATAGAGGAAGACACCTGCTAGGTGACCTCTGGCCCCCTATACATACACAACACTCAGGGTTCATGAGCATAGAGATCCAAGCATGAAATAGTGCAGCCACTGCTCTCTGGCCAGGCTAGGCTACCTATGCAGGACTGTGCCCCAGGCTTTCAGCACAAGGTGAGATGCCAAGGCAGCTTGAGCTTTTAAGGGAGAAAATGGTTCTGGAGGAATCTAGACAGAGCTTGTCAGACACCTGACACAAAAGCAGAAAAGAGGGGAAAGGTGCAATGGTTAAGAAAGTGGTAAGAGCTATAGTAATTTGAATGTAATTGGCCCCCATAAGATCATAGGAAGTGGCATTATTAGGGGGTGTGGCCTTGTTGGAGGAAATGTGTCACTGTGGGGGCAGACTTGAGTTCATCTGTGCTCAAGCTATGCCCAGTGTTACAGACCACTTCTTGTTGCCTGCAGGTCATTCTTGGTTCATTCTCCAGCACCATGACTGCCTGTACGCCACCTTGTCACACCATGATGATGGACTAAACCTCCGAAACTGTAACCCGCCCCAATTAAATGTCTTTCCTTTATAAGAATTGCCATGGTCATGGTGTTTCTTCACGGCAATAGAACTTCTAAGACAGAAGTTGGTACCAGGGACTGGGGTATTGTTATGATAGAACTGACCATGTTTTTGTTTGGAGGAATCTGGACTTTGAGAGCTTGCACTAGCAATAAAAACCCTAAGACAGAGCCAAGAAGAAAAATACTGAGTACAAAGCAGTAGTGAGCACACAGAGCGTTCCTGTCACCAACTACAGCTGTCTTCTCAGATCCCTATGGTGAAGCAGGACGCTCCTGCCTAGCCCTTCGGCCTCAAGCACCCTTTGTATTGCACAAATCCATGTTGATGGTGCTATGTCATTCCCACAGACTCCAGATTCCTTCTGTGAGTGTGCACTAAGGATTGTGGCAGAAACCCACATGAAAGACTCTGGTTAGCATGGTGATAAATCTTCTGGAAGATGAAATGGTTCTTGATGACTTCCATTCTGCCATCTGGACTGTAGCCATTTTGAATGTTAACTCTTTACTCCTTTTAATTGGTTGTGGCTAGTGTTGCTTGTGTCGTTAGATTAAAAATAAAACAGGGAAACCCTTCCCACTGCCACAAAGCTCACAGCCGGCCATAATACAGTCAGAGGCTTGCTTTGTGAGCTGTTTGGGAATGAATCATCAGGCTACTTGAAGCCAGAGGCTCCAGTAAATCTAAACATTTGATAATGCTTGTTTTGGCTTCATTTAGTGGGTAATGTGAGATCAACCAGTCAAGCTCTCTGCCATGCCAGAGCTGGGCGGCTTCTTATAAAAACAGCAGCATTCCCCTCCAGAGCCCAGGAACACCTGCGAAATAATGCCGTTTCGAGACTCAAAAGGGACAGCCTTCCAATGAGGGATGGGAGTGTCATTCAAGTCAAAGTCAACTTGGTTAAAAGCTCCTTGAGAGGGGCGTGGACCCTGGTAAGTTGCCCATGCTTCTGAGGATGGCTAGCCCCACACCCATGCACATGCACACAGCACCAACCGGACTCAATCCTTTATTAAAGAAGGGGAGGAGAGGAGGAAGAAGAGACAAAATTAGGTGGGAGATATGAATGAGGATGTCTAGGGAGAATTATAGGGGAAAGAGAGGCAGATGTGATCAAAATGTACTGTAAGCATGCATGAAATTCTCAAAGAATACATAAATAATTTCTTTAAAAGGTCTTTGAGATTTGCTACTGGGTATCATGCAAATTGTGTCAGTCAGAATTTATACAAAATTGGGTTCCCTGGGCACAGCACTTAGAGATGAGGACTGTGTGTGAGGGAGGGACTGATTGATTAAAGACACTCATCCAGGGACGTCCAGGCAGGCACAAATGAGGGGAACTGGTAAAGCTGGCTGAGGGTGGTTTGGAAGTGTCCCTCAAAGTTCCATGTCTTAAAGGCTTGTTTACCAGTCTGTTTCTTTTGGGGGGTTTGGAACCTTTGAAGTTGTGGAGTCTAGTGGAAGAAAGTAGTCCTTTAAGAGAATACTGGGACCCTGGAACTTTCCTGTCTTTCTCTCTGTGCCCAGGCCATTGCATGGTGAAGAGCCTCCTCTTTCAGACACTGGCACCATGATGGACTGCACTGTCACAGGACCTAAGCAGCAGGGCTAAGAGACCATGATAAAATCTCTGAAACCATGAGCCATAGACATAAACCCTTTCTCATTTTGAACTAGATTATCTCTTGTCTTTTATGACAACGACAGAAAGGCACCACGTTGGCACGCTGTCTTAGATAGAGCAAGTGCTGTGAAGCCTGGCAGCAAACGAACTGGGATGTCATTTAGTCTGTGATCAAAGCCCCTGTGAGTGCCACTGTGAATATAATCCAGGGGTCACTCAAGACTTGGCAAAGGATTTAGGAGTTTATGTATTGTCGTCCATTAGGCAGTGTTTCAAAAACTATAGCAGAGCACAGGTGAACTTTCAGCTGCCACTGGGGACAAATGGTTCTAGGGTGCTCAAGCTCGTTCATGGTCCTCTTTCCTCACCTCCAGCCCAAATGTTCTACATCAGCAGACTGGGAAAGTCGGGTGTGTCTCGATCGTCCAAGGAACTTGTGCCCAAATATTCTACACAAGCAGACTGGGAAAGTCGGGTGTGTCTCAATCACCCAAGGGACTTGTGTCACGCTTTAGTTGTTACAATTCCTCGCCATCTCTACAATGCCCTTCTTTATGATTCAAATAAGAGAAATAATTTGGATACAGTTCATATTGAAATGTTCAAGTTTCGTGAATCCACCTATTTATGTGATGGACACCTACTGCCTACTGTGTGTTTTGTGTTCTGAGCACAGTCCTCGGTCTTGGAGACACAGGGCAGCAATGCAGCCTATGAATCTTCTCACATCCTCAGAGCAAAGTTGAAGGCTGGAGGAGAGATGGGAAAGGTAAGCAGGAGCCATACCAGGAAGCTTCTGGAAGACTGCCCTAAGTTCACTGAGTTTTCATGAGTCATATCGCCCAGGGTCAATGTGTCTCTTGAATTATTACCAGCAACCGCATTCTCCTTGACTCCATTCTATGATACTCAGAGCACCTCACCCAGGAACTCCAAATTAGATTGTTCTTGCAAACCACCCATTGAAGGCATGGACTGCATAGAACACAGATTACTATATGCCTTTAGGTCTGTTATCTGCTTTCCTTGGCCTTTTCCTGAATTCTTTTAGTTTCTATGAGTCTGATACTTGTATAAAACAGGAAGGACTAAGTGTTGTGTTTTGTTTAACATAAATACTATTTTATGATTCTAAAGTTACTCATTCTGTGCAAAGGTTTTTTTATGTGTATGAGTATTTTGCCTGCATATATGCCTGTGTACCATGTGTGTGCAGTGCCTGCAAGGGCCAACAGAGGGCACTGGATAACTTGGAACAGTTCCAGGTGGGTGCTAGATACTGAACCTGGATCAACTGTAAGAGCAGCCAGTGTTTAAACCACCGAGCCAAGTCTACAGCCCTGTGTGCAAGCTGTTATTACTGGAATGGCATTTACAAAGTCCATAACTAATCACGTTTTGGATCTCACATTTTTGAGGGATGCTGGGAATTGAACCCAGGGATGCTGGGAGTTGAATCCTGAGGTCCTGCTGTTAGCAATGAGCTATGAGCCCAACTGGGGATTATTTATTTATTTTTTGATAGGCAATACCTTTGAAGAATGTAGTCCTGGGGTGAAGGAGGTGGCTCAGCGAGTAAAGCATTTGCCATACGATTGTACTGAATTTGGATGCCCAGAACACATAGAAAGCCAGGTGAGAAAGTACTCACCCATGCTTTATTTCAAAGGATTCATTTTATTATTTAATTATGTGTATGTGTGAGGCCAGCAGAAGGTGTCAGATCCCCTGAAGCTGGAGTTACAGGTGGTTGTCAGTCACCTGATGTGGTTGCTGGGAACTAAACAATTGCTCTTAACCATTAACCCCCTCTCTAGCCTCTAAAAGGAACTTTCTATTGCCACACCCTGCATTCACTCCTTCCCAGGGGGCCTCTGCTCTACCGCACTACAGACAGCACCTCTCCATGGTCTCAACAACTTGATGATTACCAGAATGCAGTCTGCACCCTGACCTGGTACTCACTGCATCGTTCTCAGATATGGGCTTGTCTTATCCATACCCTACTGGTTACTGTTGCCTCTTTTCTCTTTCTTGCTCCCCACTGGGTTGGGTTTCTAAACATTGTGGAATAATATAATCTGAACTTTTAAAGCCCGGACTCTTTACCCATTTGCGCCAACTTCTGTGCCAATGACTCCAAAGTGAGCATCTCTACATTGAACTCCAGGTCTGTGCTTCCTGTTGCCGGGCTTACGTTTAGAAGAGAAATCATCCCAATTTTGCTCATGCTCCTGCCATGGACCACCACCTGCACCACAGCTCACCTGGACTCCTACATTACTCTATACTTCCTGTTTCCACATCTGCCAGGATGGTTTTACTAAAAAATTCAGATTGCATTATTCCCCTGGTTCCTGCCTTCTATTGACTTTTCATTGCACCTAAAATTAAAAGAAAACAAGAGCCCAAGTCTTCACCATAGCTTCCTAATGGCAGCTACTCTGGCTTCTACCACCCTCCTCTGACCTCTCTTGCTAGCTCCGACCTTTCAAAGACCGATGGATGAGAGTGGTCAGCCTCTAAGTGAGCAATAAGAGAATGTGTTGGCCACATAAAATTAAAGAACGGTAATCATATAACCTTACTTGGTCTGCTTATTTTGTACTGGGAATTCTTAAGAATGTCAATAATTAAAGAGACGTTTGTCAACCTGAGTTTAAAATAATTGCTGGATGTATGAAAATTTTTCTTTTAAGATTAAAAATTTTTAAATCTATTATATGTATATGAGTGTTTTGGCTGTGTGTGTGTCTGTGCATCATTTGTGTGTCTGGCGCCCCCAGAGGCCAGAAGAGGATGGCAGATCCCTTGGAATTAGAATTACAGATGGTTCTGAGCCACTAGAACAGGGTCTTCTGGAAGAGCAGCCTGTGCTCGGAACTGCTTAGCCTTCTTCTCTCCAGCCCCAATTTCACTTTGATTTTTTAATTGTGAGTCCATTTGTGTTTGTGCTTGTGTATGTAGGTGCCTATGCGGTGTAAGCCTTGTTTCAAGCTGTGTGTGTTCAGCTATGGACATGGATCTGACAGCGGTTTATCCTAATGAAAGGGCAGATACAGCTTGTCAGAATGGACACAAGCAGCACAGCAGACTGCACAGAAATACTTCCCCCCATGCATCAACATCCTCAACCCAGACCACCTTCCTCCAAGCTGCAGGTCTCTCTGTCTTCTACAACAAATGCCCGAGATAATCCACCTCTAAAGGGAAAGTGTTGCTTTGCTCCAGCGCTCCTATAGAAAATGAACGTCATTCTACTAAGTAGGCTGTGTTCTGCATCCTGAGAGCGGATGTGACGTGACCAGCCGTCCTACCAATCCTGCGAAACTTCAGCGATGGCAGCGTTTCAGAGCGACGCATCGAATCATCTCCAGGGTTTTCACGCTCCACACACAGTAAGGACTCAGTGGAGAGAAACAGTGGGGATCAGGATGTTGCAAAGGAAAGGCAGTTTTAGGTAAGGGGTTTTGCCCTTCCTCCAAACGTGTACCGCATCACTATCAACTCCAGCTTCACAGGCTGCAGGTATGCGATGGTTGTCACTCTGTTGTTGCAGTTTGGATTGAGAATCTATTCCTCCAAATACACATAGTAAATCTTTGCTTTCCAGATTGAGAATCTAGAACAATTATTAGATGGGCAATTTTTAGAGCAAAATCTTCAGGTTATTGGAGGTGTGCTCTAGATGGGGTTAGCGAGACCCTGGCTGCTTCATCTTTCTACTTTTTGCTTTTTGGATGTGAGGTGGGTATTTTGTTCCACAAGGCTTCTGCCAGGCCACAGGCCTAAAGCAACAGGGCCAATCAGTGAGCAGAAACACACTGTGTAAGACAACTGTCTCCAGTAATTATTGTAGATTGTGATAGTTAGCTCTAATTGCCCAATTGACTTAATCTAGAATCATCTGGAAGGAAAGCATCAATGAAACTGGGTTAGCCTCTGGGCATGTCTGTGGGGCGTTAACTCAATAAATTAATTCAGTGGGAAGACCAGACCCACTACGGGTGGCACTATTCTCTGGGCAGGGGTTCCTGGACTGTGTAAGAGTGGAGAAATTGAGCTTAGCACAAGCAAGCAGGCAATTGGGCTTGCATCCATTCATTTCTCTCTGCCCTTGACTATGGATGTGATATGATCAGTTGTAGGTACCTGATGGACTGTAACCAGGAATGCTGAGCTAAGATAAACACTCGCTCCCCTCCAGACGAGTAAGCCAAAATGAACTCTCTCTTCCATAGGTTGATTTTGGCAATGGTATTTTATTGCAGTAACAGAGAAGTAGCTAATACAGACAGAAAAGGAATGGTAGGCACTTGGTTAATGGGCGTTATTCAGCATGGAGCCCCTAAAATTAAACTGGAGATTTCTGCTATGAAGAAATTCAGAGGCTGCTGGAGGGCACAGTGCAAAGTTTGCAGTGCTTGAGAGTAGAAGTCAACAGTTGTAGTCAGTTATTTTAAAGGATGCAGGGTCAGGTGGAGAGTCCATTACAGTGGAGTCCATTTGGGTGGTGTTGGGGAGGTGTGACCGCAGGCAGCTGGAACAGAAAGCTGAGAGATCACATCTTCAGCTTCAAATACCAAAACAGAAAATGGATAAGCAGTGGGGCAAGGCTATTATCTTAATGACTTTTACATTGCAGTGAAGAGACACCATGACCAAGGGAACTTATAAAAAAAAGTGTTTAATTTGAGGGCTTGCTTACAGTTTCAGGTTGGTCCATGAGCATCACGGCAGGCATGCAGGTGCAGCACGTGAGAACTTACTTCTGATCCACATGCGTCAAGCAATGACAGAACTGACTGGAATGGCCTCCTCCAACAAGGCCACATTTCCTAATCCCTACCAAACAGTTCCACCAGCTGAGAACCAAGTATTCAAACATATGAGCCTATGGGAGACATTATCATTCAAACTACCATAGCTATATACACTTAAAAGTCCACCTCCAACGATGTACTTCCTCCAAAGGTTCCATGACCTTCCCAAAAAGCATCAGCAACTGGGGACCAAGTGTCCAAATATAGGAGCCCATGGGGGGGACATTTATCATTCCAACCAGCACACGATCTTTCTCCTCCACCTCTGATGTATTTTCCATACAGATGATGTGCAAATGAACAGACAAGCAAAGAGAAACAACAAAGCAAAAGCAAACCAGATGAGCAGATGCTGGTTCCCACGGTGTAGAACCTCTCCATGGTCTGCTTCCAGCTCTCAATGGGGCACCCTGTATGTGGAAGTGGGAAGAGACCCTATAGTTTACCCATCCAACCAGTGTAAGATGCCTGGAGTACACCATTCTCAAAACATCCTAAATAAACTTCACACCCACAGATCTTTATTTTGGTGCCTACTTTGGGGACAATACAAAGAAATATGGAAATCAAAGTCCAGAAAAATTGGGTAGTTTTCTTAGGTGTTACACCATTGACCAGAGGCTGAAAGAATGGTTTATTATTACTTCATAAGTAACATGATAAACTGTGACAGTATGTCAGATGTAGTTTGACTAAGAGTTACTTAGACTTCCAGGATTCGTTGGCAGTAATGCATTAGATGTTGATGCTTTGTCCGGCATAGCAAAAAGGAACTGTGGTCTTATAAAAACCCGAGCAGATCATAAAATCCTATATTGCAACATTGTATCACAGCATCCTGCCAAAGGCCTGATTTACTCCATCCATTATTCTTCGCCATGACAGTTTCACTAGACCTGTTCTCCTGTTTGCTTATGTAATTAGCAAGACTGACTTTGCATCTTCAGATGAGAACCATATTTATTGCATTCTTCAATAGAACAGAAATGAACTAATCGGTCTGGGGTTTTGTCCTTTTTGAAAGTGTTGTTATAATACATTTAGAACCTCGGAACTTTTGAGAACACTGCCTGGAAGTTGCTTCTTTTTAAAACTGTTTTTCTATTGCCAAAAAATTTCAAGACAGCTCTTCTTCTTCTTCTTCTTCTTCTTCTTCTTCTTCTTCTTCTTCTTCTTCTTCTTCTTCTTCTTCTTCTTCTTCTTCTTCTTTTGCTGTCTTTTGTAATATGGACTCTCTACCTCTGTCTTGCCAAGTGCATGCAGCCCAAGCTGCAGGAATGACCCTCCAGTGTGCAAAATGAAAGGGTTTCAATGCTCAGGAGCTTTCCATTTTGGATTCTTGCAAAATCTGGGTCAGTGTGCCAAATATATGTGATGTGAGTTGAATGCTAAGCGCAGCCTGGCTGGCTGCCTCACACAGTTCTTCAGGCTTCTAGTAGCCATCCTACGAGAGTTTGTCCCACTTCTCTGGTGAAAGGGCATGGGTGTCAGAGGTAAATCGTGTCCTTATCTATTCACCATTGTCTTTTACACTTTGCATTTATGTATTCATTAATATCCCCATGGATAAAAATTCCTCTAAGATTCTTTCCCAGTAGGGTTGGACCCAGAGCCTCTTGCATGCTGCAGGCAAGAACTCCCTAGTTCCTTTACGCTTCTTTCTCAATTTAACAAAGCATACCAAAATTGCTAATCATCCGCCCAAGGAGCCCTAGCTAGCTCGTATTTGTAACTAAAGGCACAGTATTTTACATATGATTATGTGGCATAGAATCAGCTGTTTGGTCTAATTGTGCAAATTAAAAGCAAGTACATCAGAGAGTGAGTCATTAGCAGGCTGTTAGGTCTGTCAATTAGTTTTCTTACAAAGTCAGTAAGTACATACTGTGTATGAGAAAGCAGACATGCCAGGAAGGTTCTAGAATACTGGCATATGGAGAAAGGAACGGGTCGTGTCTCCTGTTTTGCTTTGTCTTCTTCAACAGTGGTCTGCATTTGGCTGGTTTTGCTCCCATCACATCTTGAACAACTCGAGATGCAGTTATGGATGTATTTGTCTTACTCTCCATTTGACATTGAGGACTTTCAAGGCAAAGTCTTGGTCTTCTGTTTTATTTTTTATTCTTTCTTTCTTTCTTTCTTTCTTTCTTTAGTTGTTGTTTATCGAGACAGGGTTTCTCTGTATAGCTTTGGTGCCTGTCCTAGAACTAGCTCTTGTAGACCAGGCTGGCCTGGAACTCACAGAGATCCACCTGCTTCTGCCTCTCCAGTGCTGGGATTAAAGGTGTGCGCCACCACCGCCCGACTGGACTAGGTCTTCTGTATTATTCATCTAAGTGCCTCCTGGAACATGAGAAATTATATAATTTTTTGAGACAGGCTGGCTTTGAACTCCCTATGTAGCTGAGGCTGGCCTTGAATTCCTGATCCTTCTGCTTCCTTCTCCCAAGTGCTGGGGTTACAGGTGTGCTCCACCATGCTTGGATCAATGAGAAATACCGTCAAAGAGACACAAACTGAAAGGTACATGTCTCTTTTCAGACCCAGGCTTGAGCTAGAAACAGAGCTTTGGACTCAGTGTTCCACGTTTCTGTCCGCTCTGTCCTCTGTTTATGACTTAAAGCATAATTTATGTCTAAATGGTTTATTAGTAATGGGATCGCTTGTGGGCCTAAAATGGCGACACATATGACTGCCTCTCTGGATGATGCTTCCAGAGTGTTGAACTTTATTCTGCTTCAGCAGATTGAGTCTGTCACCGTCTCCTCTAAGTGTGGCCCAAAGTTGTGGGTGGCAGAAAGCGTAGCCTGTGGACCACATGTGTCCTCCAGGCTGTACTGGAAACATGAGGCTTCTTCTACTCCAGATGCCACTTAGGTTTCCAGAACAGTTGGCCTGAGAAAAGCCATCCCTGGGAGATTCTGAGACAGTGCTGGGCTGGGCCCTGGGCGCGCACTGCCCTTCTTGGCATTCCTGGTGGCTGTTGGTGCCTGCTTTCAATTGAGCACTGACGAGCTCCAAGGGCAACTTTGCACACATGTTCCTGTCTCCCGGTCTTTGCTCCAACCTGACTAGACCAGTCAGCTTGCTCCCACTGCCTTTCCCACTTTATTCTGTTTGTCCTTCCTTCATTCCAAGAACCTCATCTAGTAACAACCTCATCAAACCCACACTTCACCTTGGCTGGCTGTTCTCAGCACCCATTGCTCCTGTCCTGGAGTTCATTTCCTCTTAGCCTGGACAGAACTACAGAACCCTTCCCTAAGCAATGTAAGAGATTTACTCACCTCCCTTCTACCTGGTCGCTATCTTGAGTCTTCAGTTTAAAGGCCTCTTTGGCCTTCTCTTATGGGAAGAGATTAAGTCTCTAGAGGACATAGCTCATCGGCATGAGCAGTCAGAAAAGATTCTCTGGCTTCAGTCCTGGTGTGCAGAGTCAGAAACTCTGAAACCAGAGTCCAGAAACCTGTGTGTGTTACTCTGAACCATTCGTAGGTGTGGCTATACATACTATATTTACCCACAAAGCCAGATGCCATCAGTGGTGGTTTGCATAAGAATGGCCCCATAAACTCATAGATTTGAATGCTTGGTCATCTGGGAGTGACACTACTTGACAGGGATTAGGAGGTTGTGGCCTTGTTGGAGGAAGTGTGTCCCTGGGGGTGGGCATTAGGGTTTCAAATGCTCAAGCCAGGCACAGTGTCTCTTCCGCTGCTGCTGATCTGGATGTAGGACTCTCAGCTTCTTCTCCAGCACCATCTCTGCCTGTGTGCCTCCACACCTCCCTCCATGCTAACAAAGGACTAACCTCTCAACTGTAAGCCAGCCCCAATTAAATGTTTGCTTTATAAGAGTTGCTGCAAACATGGTGTCTCTTCACAGCAATGGGAAATTGACTAAGGTACCATCACTATGCATTTCTAGGACTATCAAAATGGTCTCAAATAGAAAGTCCATATTCATTAAACAACAGCTTCTCACACCCTACTTCTTGAAACCCTGGGCACCTCTGCTTCCTGTCTTCATGTATGTGTCTGTGGAATGGCATCTCCTCCAAGTGGGATCCTAAAACATATGCCCCATTATGTGCCATGTTGTGCTGCTCAGAATGATTTTTACTGAAGCATGCACTTGAATTACCTTCTTTTCTAGGCTCAGAAACATGCGTGTGTATAGTACATCTTACCTATCTATCTGTTGGTGTGTATAGTACATCTTACCTATCTATCTGTTGGTGGGCATTTGGGCTTCTGCTGTGATCCCTGTTGTATTATGTGATCTGAGTCCTTGCCTTCAATGCTTTGGAACTGCTCGATTATACATCTGGAGATGCTTCTGATCTGTTTCCACAGTGAAAACACCAATCCCATTTCCTTCACCAAGACACAGTGTTCCTGTCTCACTACAGTTCTGTCAACATTGACTGCTTTCTAGTTGTTTTTTTAAGTCATTTTGTATGTGGTGTGTGTGTGTGTGTGTGTGTGTGTGTGTGTGTATACATACTAAGGTCTTCAGACTTGGCTTTTACCCCATGAAACATCTCACCAGTCCATTCCATGAAGAAAGTGATATTTTGTTATGGTTTTGATTTTTATTTGCCTGGTGGCTAGTGACATCTTTTGAGCACCTTTTCATGTGCCGCAGAATGCTTATATGTGTCCTTTGGAGCAGTATCCATAAAGTCCTTTGCCTCTATTTAAATATTTTACTTTTCATTGTTGAGTTGCAGGTGTTCTTTATATAATTAGATGCCAAGTGCTTATTAAACACATGATCTATAAATATTTTCTGCTATTTAATATAATCTTGTCACTCTAGTATTTCTGATTCTTTTAGGTACAGAAATTCTAAATCTTGATGAGGTCCAATTTGTGTGCTTTCTCTTTTGTCAAAATCTGAGTTTTGGTGTATTGTACCCAAGAAATCATTGCCAAATGCAACATCATAGTGCTTTGTTCTTGGGTTTTGTTCTAAAAGTTTCCGTGTGAGTCCTTAATCCATTGTGAGTCTGTTTTTACATATGTGATACCAAGTAAAGATTCTGCCTCATTCTTTTGCATATGGCTATTTGGTTTCTCTCTATTTTTTGAAGAGCCTGTCCTTTCTCCACTGAGTGATGTAGTAACTATCCCCCAAACTAAGCACCCATCATCTTCCCATTTCAGATGGGCCACCTTGCAAAAGAGCCATCCCAGCTGGGCTTATTGACTGTTCACAGCCTCTCATGGAGGGTTGGAGAGTCAGGGGATCCTCCCCCGAGTGTCCAGTGTCTCTCTACAACCGTTCTGTGCAGCACTGCCTAAATTGTTGTGGCCTTGGGGGAAGGGTTAGAATATATAGGTAGGGGAGACTCAGGACAAAGGGTCTCCATCCTTGCAGATACAGGGAGCCTTCATCCCTGCTGGGTAAAGGCTTTCTAGGTACAGCCTGTTGAGGGAGGAACAGCCACACTGTTGTCAGAGGTTTTCTGTCCTGCCCAGTTCCCACAGTCGTTAAGTCCCAAAGAAATCACACAGAGGTCTACATTAGTTATAAACTGATTGGCCCATTAACTCAGGCTTCTTATTAACTCTTATAACTTATATTAGCCCATTATTCTTGTCTATGTTAGCCACATGGCTCAGTATCTTTTTCAGAGAGGCAGTCACATCTTGCTTCTTCTGTGTCTGGGCCAGGACTGAGTCCTCTTCCCAGAATTCTCCTGTTCTCCTTGACCAGTCTCTACTTCCTGTCTGGTTTTCCTGCCTATACTTCCTGCCTGGCTACTGGCCAATCAGTGTTTATTTAAAATATAATTGACAGAATACAGACCGTGGTTTCATACCACCACACCCTTGTAAGTAATCTCTTACTCAGTTCTGTAAGGAAGCCTAATATACTCATTGGTTCCGCAGAAAGAACTTTGACAGAATTGTGCACTGGTTTGTTGTTGGAACCTCAGAGAAAGGTAACCATTGCTTTTGTCTCTCTCTGGAAATGGATTTTAGCAAGAAATGGCCTTGGCATCTTTTTATCAATTTGGATTTGTTTGGTTGGTTGGTTTTTCAAGACAGGGTCTTTCTAACAGTCCTGGCTGTCCTGGAACTCACTATATAGACCAGGCTGGCCTTGAACTCACAGAGATCCACCTGCCTCTGTCTCCGAAGTGCTGGAATTAAAGGTGTGCACAGCTAAAACCCGCTCAATCTGGATTTTTATTGAGGTGCTGTAGTATACTGTTCCCAGGGAGAAGTGAACTAATGTCTTTTCACCCGGTAACAGACCAAAGTAAGGATACCACCGAAGTCCAACTTGGCGAACCAAGGAATTTACTGAGGTTATTTACAGGAGCATGGGGAAGGGGCTGCTTACATAAGTGTGAGGAATTTAGGAGTCACCGTTGTCATAGCAGGATCAACTCAGCTACATCTGAACATGGCAACTATAGGTGTCACCAAGTTCTCTCAGTTTCCAGAAATGTGTCTTCAGCACAAGCCTGGAAGACAAAGAGTTACCCTGAAGCTGTTAGGCAGTGCAGATTTCGCTGACATACTGATTCCTCCCAGCTCTTGAGAGACCCAGGCTTATTTAACTGACAAATTGGACTTTGGTTTCTTAGTTAACTGTATCTTTCAATCGTCGGTCATCATGCAACTCTGAAGTAAATGTTAGCTGATTAAAGCAGTAAAGGTTAAAACGTTTAAACCATGTGCTGTAGATCTCAACAATCAAGTCAATATGTTTAAAGGGAAGAATTATTAGAGGGTTTATAAAGCCTGGCTTGAACAAATTAATTCATCAGTTTGCCAAGGGTTGCCAAACCCATTTAAAAAGAGAAACATCTGCTGCAGTTTAAGTGCACGCTGTGGACTGTGCTCTCTGAACAGGGATAGGCTTTACACGAATGCATCTGAAAGCAGATTTGAAGTCATTCTGTGGTTTCGAAGATCAGGAGGCAAATTCCTGAGTGACATCAGAGATTACTGGCCTGTCCACTTGTTCTCAGCGACTGAAGAGAACGTTAACCTTTCTGGAACTGCAAGGAATGCCAACAAACCAGGATGCCAGCTACTTACCCGTGCTGGCCTTCCTGAGATCACATCCCTAGTGGGACGCTCACAGGTACTTCCTTATACTTATGCATACGTGCTTACCAAAGGCACACACGTCTGTCTTACACCTGTCCTAACGCTGTCTCATCTTGGACTACATCTCACCACGCCTAGAGCAGGTGACACACACCAATCGCCGAGGAGATGGACATTCAGACCCATTATGTGAATCCATTCAGGGCTTCAGTCATGTAAGTGGAAGGCCTGTCTTTGGCTATGAGGACGTTGTTCTTCCAGTTCTACGCATGGCCTTCCTTGCCATTTCCAAATGTTTTCATCAAAAGAAAACAAGGTCTCTGAAGAGTCCTCCGTCCTTGGTGCACACAGGCTGTGATCTCTAGATCGGCCGCAGGCTGCAGCAGCATTTCTTAAGAGCTGTTGAAATTCAGAATCTTGGGCCCCACTCTGATCTAATGATTCAGAATCTGTTTTTCTCTTTAAAGACAGAGTCTCATGTAGCCCAGTCTCCCCTCAAAGTAGCCACAAGATGGCTTAGTGGTTAGGAATACTGGCTGCTCTTGCAGAGATCTGGGTTCAGTTTCCAACACCCACATGGCATCTCACAAACATTTGTAACTCCATTTCAGGGGAGGCAATGGATTCTGGCCTCCATGGGTGCAAGGCACATACATGGTACACAGACATATACCCATAACAAACATACATAAAACAAACATAAAAGCTTTAAACTGCGATGTATTCACGGCTGACCATTAACTCCTGATTCTCCTGCTTCTGCTTCCCAAGTGCTGCAGTGTGTGTGCCGAGATTGCAGGCATCTGCCACCGGGCCCAGGCCTAGAGTCTGTGTTCTGATAAGACCCCGGGACCCGCCACTGCTTGAGAACCCTCTGTTTCAGACCCATTTTAAGAAACCAATGCTGGAATTCACACACTGGAAGAGACTTTTAAAACCCTTCTGACTTAACAATCTTTCAGAAAATAATTTTCATAATGATTGATTTGTATGTGAGTGAGGATTTTGCTCCAGACTAGTAAAACCAACCATTATGAGTCTGAAACCAATTCTTTAATTTTTATCTAAGGATTAGTTCAATAATACATGGAAGAGATTTGAGCAATTATTCCTGTCTTTAAATCAAGAATCAACTTTTTAAAAAGATTTTGTGAGCTTAAGTTCATAACTCATGGTGTCCTCTATTGCTTTTAGCTTATTTTTATATACACCGCATGTTCTTGGTATTGTTTATGGTTTTTTATCATAGTTTCATAATTAACTGCGGGATGTGTAGGTTATGGTTTGCTCAGGAAGAAAATGGGAATCTCAGTTGAATGGAGGAGCCAATATTGCCCCTGGGTATGGCAACTTGAAACATCTTCCTTGTAAATCAAGTTAGTCCTCATATACTGAGTTTTGTCAGCTTCCTAAGTCATACCTAGCAAGTATACACACACACACACACACACACACACAGAGACACACACTGTGATCCAATGGCCTGCATTAAGCCTGTGGCTGCATAATTAGACCCTAGAGTTAGGAGTTGATGAGAGTCAATAGCTAAATTTTGCTCAAGGTTCTTTGTGAAATGACAATTTGGATTAGTTTTCAGTACATTTAAAGTTCTTATTTTTAATTATGTGTGTGTGTGTGGGTATGTGCATGTGAATGAAGGTACCTTAGGAGGCCAACAGATGGTGTCAGACCCCTTGGCACTGGAGTTTCAGGCAGCTGAGCACTGCCTGGCGGGGCACTGGGAACTAAACTTGTGCCATCTGTAAGACAAGCACATCTGTCCTAATCGCCACTGAGACATCTCTCCAGCCCCTGGATTAGCTTTCAGGAAAAGCCAAACATGGAGATATGACAAAGAAGTATCAATCCCATTCCTTATATTTCCGACTTAATAAAAATCCACAGGACCAGATTCAAAATTTTTTCGTTGTGGCTGTGATCTACTTGAGGGTGCTAAAGACCCTGGTTGAGATGCACTGCACTCGCCATGAGACTCGGGCATGACTAGATGTGTCAAGACCTAACCAGGTGCCTTGAGGCCTATCTCTAGGTGAGGTCACTAAGCTGAGGGTGAGAATAGCAGTGCTCTCCAAGGCAGCTGAAACAAATGGACAGGCTTTAATTGCCTAGAGCTAGGACTTACTGGTCAAAGCAAGCCAACAATGGCAGACAGGACACAGAGAAGAATATTAGAAAAATACCATAGAAATAGCTTCAGAAGGAAGAGTCTCATATAAATGCATTCTACATGATGGAACTTAGCTGTGAAATACAGCATGGCATGGAAATGCGCTCAGCACCACGGGTCCCTGGCACAATGAGTAACACGCATCACACACTAAACACTACATCACTACACATCACTACACACTAAAATGAAACAGTAGTTCACTAAACCACGTCATAGGCAGTGCAAACTGGCGTATTTGAAAGGTCTCAGACCCAGGTTCCAGGGAACACTAAGAAGGACTGTTGGGAGCAAGCAATTTATTAATGGAGTCATTAATGCCAGGGACAAACAGACAGATAACACTATGGTGGGGCTCTGGAGAGAGGAAATCGGGGCCCCTGTGGCAGAGGTGGGATCTTTTTGGGAATGGGGGTGGTTTCACAGTCAGTTTGCAGCCAGGCTCCCTGGTGCCCAGGCAAGAAGTAGGAAGGGAGTGAGTAGGAAGGTGCATGACCACTAGTACTCCCCTCTGATGTAAACTCACTTTCCCAGGTAAGAAACCCCAGCTAGAGAGTCACAGACAGTGTCTCATCCCTCAGTCGGGGCCTGCCATGCCTGCAGGAGAGGAAGGGTGGCTGTGTGCACTGTGGCCAAAGCAGCTGTTGGAGGTTAACCTCACGTCCTTACAATCCTCACCTTGGAAAGCTCTGGTAGTTTTGACACACAACGTACCTCAAGACCCAGGGTCCCCTTCCTGAAAACAAGTAAGTAAATCAGTCTTGTTCACTGTGTAAGGAGCTTAGATGCCATCATCCTTTCATCAAGAAAATGGATAAGCCAACTGAAAATTGAGTAATTCACCTTATGCAGGTGCCCCCTCACTTTGTGTCCTGGTTAGTTTTTTTTTTTCTTTCTTCTTCTTCTTCTTCTTCTTCTTCTTCTTCTTTTTTTTTTTTTGTCAATTTGACAAAAGCTAGTGTCATCTGAGAAGGGGGCGCCTTAACTCAGAAAATACCTCCACCAGATTGCCTGTGGTCAAGTCTGTAAAACATTTTCTTATTTAATGACTGATGTGGGTGAACTCAGCACACAGAAGAGCGGTCCCATCCCTGTTCAAGTGGTCCTGCATTGTAACACTGCATGGTCTCTGCTTCAGTTCCTGGCTCCCGGTTCCTGCCCTGGTATTCCTCAGTGATGGACTGTAATTGAGATGTGCAAGCCCATAGTTTGACTTCAAGCTTCCTAGATTACTTTTGGTCATGTGTCTATCACAGCAACAGAAAGCAAATTAAGACACCCTCAAACAAGAAGACTAACATATAGAGAACACAACTTACTAGATATAAACAAAACGTCAAACCCCAGGGCTGGAGTAGGAAGCCAGGCTCGTAAACATGATAAACACACCAGTGTAGATGAGTTTGGGAACTACATATGCCAAGGGGTCAAGGACACTTGTGCGAGTTTTATGTCCTTGAGTCTTTCCTAGAAAACATTGGTTCTCACAGCGAGACTACAGGAAGTGTGATTCAACAGAGAACCTAAAATAAGTCCGAGCACTCATAAGGCCTGCCTGAGGAGAGCTTGTTCACCAGAGCCTAGATTTAGGCTTGGCAGAGTCTAACTCTCCCAGAAGGGACACACCCAGCATTACACATTCTGATCACCTAAACATGGGACATTATTGAAAAGTGTTACAGGGTCACAGCCTGGGGCTCACTGACTCACCAGAAGAGAGCACAGCAGAGTGGACCACAGAGAGCTTTTCCAATACCTTCAGTACACTAAAAGACTCTTTTCTGTTTTTCTAATATATCACGACAGGCTTTCAACAACCAGAAAGTCACAAGTCACATTAAAAGGCAAAATATATAAATACATGCATGCACACACGTATGAAATCTTAAGCTGTAACAGCGGAACCTCCAAACCTGGTTATAGAACATACACTTATCACCATCTTGGTTGGGATATTGGCTTCAGCAGCTTGAAAACTCAAAACAACCATGATAAATAAACATGCTAAAGGCTCTGATGGGAAGCATCAATTATCATGTAGAAGTGAATAGTTAATGTAAGCAGAAAAGAAGGTCCTAAGAAGGAGCCCAGGAAAAGAGCCAGAGATGAACAACGTTGAAGCAAAAATGAATGCATTTAACAGGCTCATCATTCGGCAGAACTGAGCTTAAAGATATGACAACAGAAAGCTCACAAATTCAGAAGACTGGGGAAAAAGTTGAAAGAAAGTGAAACAATTATCCAGGAACTGTGCATGATCACAAGAGGTGTCGGGTGTACATGGTGGGAATGTAAGAAAGAGCGAAAGGAAGACAGGAGCTATTGGAAGCCGAAAGGACTCTGTCCTCTGTGTGCCTGTACCATGAGGTCTGCACACATAGTGACTTTCTTCTTGTAAACAAGAGTATTCTCTCTCAGATGCGTGCTCTGTTTTCCTTGCCGGAGTTATCCATTTATGAACCTCTGGGAAGTATGTTGACCGCTGAGGGAAAGCTCCTCTCCCTGCATCAGTGACCAAGCTTTTCAACTTCTGGAAAGTCCATTTTAGGTGATCCCTGTATGACTCAATGGCATGCTCACTGCTGATAAATAATAATCTCATTCTGACTCCTCAGCGCCTACTTTTGACAACTTATAGTAGAAGAAATGAGTTGCTGCGAAGATGTTTTCTTCAGGTGACTTCTGTCAAGTCTACAGTTGGAAACTTCCCTTCTGAAAGACCAGAATGTGCACACATTAATGCCAAGTACTTGTTTCTGCCAGTCTCTATCCCTCAAAAGAGCAAAAGACGACTATGATTTTCTACTGTTAATGGGGATTTTTAGAAAAAGATGCTCTTATTTAATGACCTAGATTTATGGGTGTTTCAGATTTTAAAAGAGGAGGTAGAAGAAACTGAAAAGCTGTCATTGCCTGAGATGTCTGCACGCAGCTGAACGAAGAACAGACTTTGATGTGTGAGGTGAGAAGCTGCTTCTGTTGAAGTGAACTTGAAAGCCGGTGGATATACTGGGTCGCCATATATTGTTTATTCCATGTCAAAGTTCATGTTGAAATTCAGTCGCACTGTGAGTGAGTAAGAGAGTAGAAACAATCTGATTATGCTATTGGAGGCGGAGACTTGGTGAGGTGAATAGTGTTAGATGAAACCATTGGGGTGGACGGAAACTCTGACCCACTGCTAGTGGGTTTATAGAAAGAGGAAGAGATTAATAGCAGCATACACACGCACATGTGTGCGCGCGACGTGTGCATACACGCACACACACACATATGCACACACACACACACACACACACACACACCTGTTTCTCAGCAGGTGCTACCCTGCACCATCTAGGTGCTACCAGCAAGAAAGCCTTCACAAGATGCAGCCCCTTGACCTTGGACCAGAGCTGTGAACCAAAGTAAGCATCTTTTTTTCCCTCCCCCTCTCTCTTCTACTGTCCATCCCCATTTCTCCATATAATTGAGTGCTGATTGTGATGATAAGGAATGACAAGGAAAACTGAAATTCTTTAACACCAATTGCTTGGTTTTTAATCTTTTGTGCTAATGTAGGCTATAGCAGATGACACAGCTGATGCATAAACCTTATTATAAAGGCATGTGTTTGTCATCGACTTTTGCTGAAAGTCTCCAGATAAGCAGCTTCCTCTCGATCAACAAGCGCCAATTGTAGCCATAGAGAGAGCAGCTTTGCCGTCACCACTCAACAGTGACATACTGATTCTTCAGCCCAGTGTTTCACCCTTACCTTGGACAGGTAGAGCATTTGCCTGGAAGTCTGTCTCAGCCTGAGCTACAAAGACGCAGCAGTGGGAAGCATTGCATACCAACCGCAGTGTCACAGAGATGCCCAGACCCGAGTTCAGTGAGACCCTCACCTACTCAGGTAAGTTAATCTACTTCTTTGCTGCATTACTGAGACAGTACAGAGGTTACTCAAACCTATTCCACGTTTGAAACTTGTTAGATGCTGCTGGCTCTGAAGGTTTATATCAAGGATGAAAACCTTTAACATTGAAGAAAATTAAAAACCCACTGACCTCCATGATCTTAAAAGTTTATGGTTAAGATAATTAGCATTGTCTTCATCCTGAGAACTCAAGAAAATTAGAAATTCAGATGACTGGTATCAAATGCCAGTTGCCCACATTTTAGAGATAATTAGTTGCTTTCTTGGACTTGTGTTTGGACTAAATACTAAATTTGACTAATTTGCTTGCTTAATTTGTTTTTGTTATTCTGTATTAACTGTACAGAATGGCTGGTTTCCTTCTCACATCCGGTTCATACAGGGCTTCTGGCACTCCTCTTTGCCCGTTCATCTCCTGGTGGTTGGTTCCTCACCTTAGTTGGAGATCTCAGTTTAGTTCTGTATCTTTCATAAACAGAATTTCTTTCCTAGAAATTCTAGAACTATCTTATAAGAAAGGATTTTATTTTCCCCTAGCTTTTGATTGTAAATATTTTACCATGTTGAAAATTTGAAAGACAGAACAATAAACAAATCATAACCCAGGGCTCACATTACCACATCTCTGCCGTCTAAATTCATAAGCATTGAATGTTAAAACATTACTAGTTTTTTCATGTGTGCATGTGTGCGCATGTGTGTACCTCTATGTGCTTAGGGATGCTGCATTAAAATGAATTGCATACTTTCTGACACTCGACACTAAATTTCAGGGGCAGCTTCTAAAAGTAGGGTGTTCTGCTGTATAATTATGATATTAACAGAACCAAAAAAAATTTTGTAAAGTTATCTACTCCCCAGACAGCATTCAGCTTTGCTCATGTGTCCTTAATGCATTTTATATACTATATAGTACACTATTCCTTAAAAAGTCAAGTTTTAGATACTGGCTTTTGTCTTTGTGTCTCAGTTTCTTTTAATTTAGATCCATGTTCTCACCAGCATCCCAGCACATACATGCTCTCTCACACACATTTTCTTCTTGACACTGAATTTGTAAATCACAGATTCATTTTGTATAATGATTAACATTCCAAGGAATTGATCATTTCTTCACCACCTCATTGGTTCACCTCTCAGTTGTTTCTTTTTTTTTTTTGTATATTTTGTAAGTTGAGTCCTCTATGCCCATCTTAAATATTTGCTTTTATAGGAAGCTTTTTTTTTTTTGTTTTTTGTTTTTTTCGAGACAGGGTTTCTCTGTGGCTTTGGAGCCTGCGCTGTATAGGAAGCTTTTATAGACAGTACTGGCTTTTCTGTCATTGCGTGTAAATAAGACCCTTATCCAGTTAAGTCTTTCTGTTTTCTTAACATACAAGTGTAACACTACCCATGACTTCTCCCGTGCTTTATGATTCCTTGGCAAGTATGCAGCACACGTCAACAAGTGACTCACATTGTTGATGCACAAACTCTTTGCATTCTTACTTAACCATCCTTTTTCTTTTTAGTTAGAAAGTGGTATTCTACATTAAAATGACTCTTTAAGTTTTTCAGATAAACTACTTATTTCGTGTACAGGTGAGGCGTGTGTGTCACAGCAAGTAGATACAGGGCAGAGGGCAATTTGTGGGACCTGGTTCTCTCCTTCCACCCTGTGGGTACTAAGAGGCCATCTCTGGTTGGCTGTCTCAGTGTCAACTGATTTTATTCAATGGATCGTCTCACCAGCCCACAAAGTGAATAATTCTTTTCCTGTTAGCAGACCATTTTTTTTACCCTATTATGTTTCTCTGTTGTGTGATTTATACTTAAATCTACTTTTCTGTAGATTCACAAGTAAAGCCTGTACAGATGGAGATAAGACTTCAGTGATATCTAAGAAGGAGGAATTTGATTTATCAGGATGACAAAATTCTTCAGCAATGTTGTCATTGCTGTAAGGAAAATGCACACTATGAGCAGTAAGCAACATGAAGTAAAATAGTATCTAAACACAGGTGAATATCTTAATCAAGCCATGAACATATGCAAAAGCATCATTTTAGGGTTTCAGAGTGACTTCAGACCAAGCTCATTACAAACACGTCTCAGTCAATAACTTAGTTCTCTGAACTGCTCCTGAGATGAAAGATACATGATTATAACTGATTTGATTATTTATGGACAGTATTTATTTTAGGACAACAGTTTAAGTCTCTTCAAAATTCAGCTTTTAACTGGATGTGGAATGGAGGTATAGGTGAATCGGCCTTACACAGCACACATGTTCTAGACCAGGACATGAATTCAATGGCAAGAAGAAGCACTAAAATACACAGTCTGGGTTACTCTGTGTCACCTTGTGACTGAGGGTTGTCACATGTACTGACTAGAGAAAGCCAGAAAGAGAAGGTTTTCATCCACATAACCCCTCATTTGGAGAATTATGAAGAAAGATGGTCAACCCTTGAGGAGCAATTTTCCATAATTTACTCTTTTGAAAGATAATTTAACAGTGAACAACGTGTTAAAAGCAATTCTAGCTGATAACACTTCCTGTTATCTAGGTCCTAGTATTTATCTATTCGGGACACATTTTTCCTGTATGCGTCAGTTAAAGCAAATTCTTTGGTATCTGTGTACAATTTTGTCATTTATTAAAGGCATAAACAAATGTACTTACTTATTTTTACTTGAAGAAGTAAATCTTAGCCAACTCTTTGATACTATAGTAGTATCAAAGAGGATGTAAAATCTCTTCAGAATCGACCAATATTTTTATTTTATTTTTTTAAAGATTTATTTATTTATTATTTATACAACATTCTGTCTCCATGTATGCCCACACACCAGAAGAGGGTGCCAGATCTCATTACAGATGGTTGTGAGCCACCATGTGGTTGCTGGGAATTGAATTCAGGACCTCTGGAAGAGCAGCCAGTGCTCTTAACCACTGAGCCATCTCTCCAGCTCCAATAATTTGATTTTAAAACTAAAAAGTTAAAACCAGTGACAAAACATCAGATTGCATAAATAAATACATTATACAAAATTGTAGAAAAATGTCTATGGCCATTTCACAAATGGTTGGAAATTCTGTCCAAATCCCCAGCCAAACCCATTGAATATTGGTTATGAAGCTCAAGTCAGGACCTCAGAAAGCAATTTTCAAAATCAGGCATTCTAACACAACCCACCCAAAGACATACTAATTTAATACTTACCTTCTGGGGAATGACAGTAGGAAAATATTGACTTTATTTTCCATAATTAAGCTATTATGTTTCTATAAGATTAGAAAACTTTGTGTAAACGATAAAAACCCTGACTCTTCAGACACCATAGTCTCAGTTCTAAGCTGAGCTATCTCAGCATCACTTTCTGTCACTGCCCTGGTGAGATTCTAAAGAGCACAGCTGTGTGCTCAGAACCAAGGTTGCCATGAAGTCCTGTGGAGACTCATGGGCAAGTGCTGACCAAAGCTCTCTGGACTCTACATGCTTGATTTTGGGATTAATTTTTGCTCATTCTGTGTTCAGAACCCTGACATTCAGCTGTGTGGCTCCCTCAGAGCGCTGTGATGGGTGCTGAGAAACTGGGCTGGATCGATGATTCAGCAGATGAGAGTGCTGCTCAGAGGGGAGTTTGGTCCCCATCAAGGAGCTCTAACTCTAGCTTCCAGGGATCCAATACCATCTTCCGGCCTCACTGGACACCCACAGTCACATGCACCTAGTCACTTGCACACACAATCCCAGAGGCACATAAAAATAAGAAATAACACAATAAATTTTTTTAAAAACTGAAGTCAGCCACTGGTTGACCCCTCATGTCCTTACTTACTACAAAGTACGTATCCCTAGTCTCCCCATGGACACTTGCATTTACTATATTGAAGATGACTATTTTTCTTAAAATATACTTTGGTAAATTTAGCAAAAGGGTTATTAGATTCAGTCTTTACTTTTGTCTTAAAACCCACTGATTTCTGGCCACTTGACTAAGAGCTGCCCCTGCTAAGAGGAACCATCTAGTGTTTATTGACAGAATCACAGTCAGGAGAACAGTCACATGTGAAACAAAGTGCCAAGGATGAGATTTAGTTTCTGAGCACTGTAATTTCCTAGAATCTACTTGGACTTCCATGCCAGACTCTGTTCCTATACCTGGCCTGGCTCTAACTAGGGTGAGAAGAACCTACTATTGGCAGTTAAGAATTTCAAAGCTTTAACTGCAGAAAGCTAAACCCCAAAAAATCTTTTTCTTTTTAAAGAAAAAAAAAGGCCACAGGAAGGGTGTGTTTAAATATTAGAGGTCAATTTCTAGGGACTCAAACAGGTGAGTACTGTAGAAAGCACTCATATTTATGTTTCTGCCTGAGGACCCAGGCAAACTGGAATAACTGAGATGAACTCAGCATTTTGTCACTTGTCAAATTTTCAAATTTTAGGGCTGAGTTAAAATAACAATGAGATCAAGTCTACAGGTCAAGGCAGCCCAGCTTCTTCAGAACAGCCCCCTGCCATCTTGAGTGGTACTGCTGGTCTGCCACCAGGTGGCTGTGACTTGGGCTAACTGGCCAGCCTTCTTTCTGGTCCAGGAAAACCAGGGCCCAGTTTCAGCTCTTAAACACCCTGTGTTCCTGCACTGACCTGATACAGCATCTGGCCTGCTAGTTATTGACCTAGTTCAAAGCTGGGTCTTCATACCCACTGTACACATGCATAGTGAGCTTGAAAATCTAAAGCCTAATAAGAAAGCGAGAAGGTCTTAGTGTGGAAACAGGAACAGAAACTTCATGAAGCTGCCAAAACTAAAACTGAGAACACCCAGAGCTTAATTTAGGCTCCAGGGATTTCTCAAGACTTGTTTGCACTGTTTTTTTGGAGGCAGCTTCAATCTGCTAAGTCCTTCATTAGTCTGTCAAACGAAAGTTCAAGGAGACATTGAGAAGCCCTGTTTGATCCCGAAAGTCATTACCAATAATCTAACGGCCTTGGCAGCTCAGCTCAGTAGGCCACACTGGGAGCATCACATGGCTTCTGTCCTTGGGATGTCACTAACTTGATGGAAAATCCACAGTGGCACTCCCTGCTCTTGGGGGGGGGGTCAATGGACTCTCAGCCTCACCCTTGAGATCCCCTAAGGCCACAGATACTTCAACAAAACTTAATTATGTTTTTTCCTCTTACAGTTCCTACGAACGTTCTGATTTTTCTGTTTATTCTTTAATGAATAACATTTGAACTTACTCTATATATCAAATACAACTATTCTCCATTGCTATTTAACAACCCCGTATCTTCCAGAACGCCAGTCTTCTTCCAGGATTCCTGATGGCACTTGTCTGGTTGCATTTATTTGTTTTCTAGTGCTCCGTGTATCTCTACATCTTCCTCTATCACACTGTACATTCATAGGCACGGAGATCACATCTTATCAATATTTCCAATTGATCATGGGGCAGAAAATGGGGTTAATAGTATTCCTGGGTTCATACTATACAGTCATGAGGGTTCCGGAATCAAATACTTCAGGTGTGTATTCCTTTCCCATCATTCCCCATCACCACTCTCCTTTCTCTTTCCCCATCACCACTCTCCTTTCTCTTTCCACATATGTCTGCTCTAATAGCTTGGATATTGATCATAAATGCATCATCATGGGCTGCATCATGTTTTGGCAACCAGATTGCACATAGGACGTTGGTCTCGTGAGACTGCATTATGGAGCAATGCCATGCTTTCTTTGTTCATGTAAATGTAGCCTATGATGTTCACATCGTAACAAAATTGCCTAGCGAAGCTTTCCTCAGAACATGTCGCCTGTCAAGCAATGCCTGGCTGTGTTTTTGTTTCTGTTTTTTTCTCCAAAATGTTGGATTGTACTGTATTTTAGCAGACACAAGGCTTGTTTATTTGGCACCATGGTTTTTTGTTTTTGTTTTGTTTTGTTTTGTTTGTTGTTGTTTGTTTTTTCGAGACAGGGTTTCTCTGTAGCTTTGGAGCCTGTCCTGGAACTAGCTCTTGTAGACCAGGCTGGCCTCGAACTCACAGCGATCCTCCTGCCTCTGCCCCCCGAGTGCTGGGATTAAAGGCGTGTGCCACCTCCACCTGGCACCATGTTTTTAAGATCTTTTAATATTGCCCTTTGGACATGTTAGTTCAAATTGCCAAAGGATTCTCTATTGTAAGCAGCACACTTTCCTCAACTGTTCCTTCAGCACACACCAAACTCTCTTCTGGTCCTTGGCTTCTACAGTGTGCCACTGACTACCACAGATGTGATGTCTGTTTGTCAGCATGTTACAGAGACACAGTAAGAACTAGCTAGTTGTCTTCGTTAGATAAACACCATGACCAAAAGCAACTTGGGGAGGACAGGGTTTATAATCACAGGTCACATCTTATAATTCACAGGTCACAGTCCATCACCAAGGGAAGTCAGTGCAGGAACCTGGAAGCAGGAACGGAAGCAGAGACCATGAAGGAATGCTGCTTACTGGTTTGCTCCTCTTTGCTTGCTTAGCTGGCTTTCTTATATACCTCAGGACTACTTCTCCAGGAGTGATACTGCCCCCAATGAGCTGGTCCCTCCCACATCCACCAATAATTAAGAAATGCCTGCAGACTTGCCTACAGGCTAATCTTGTGGAGGGCATTTTCTCAAGTAAGATTCTCTCTTCCCAGATATGTCTAGGTTTGTGTCATGCTATGCTTTTACATTGATAAGCACTGAGTTTGACTGATTGGGCAGCCAAATTCTGCTTTCCCTAAGGAGTATGTATAAGGCACTGTTTTACCTTATGGTCTCACATGATTTTTCAAGTATTCGTTCATCTCATGGATGGCTAAACTAAATAATTTTTCATGAGTTTGAGCATATGCTAATATATTCTTGGTTCACTTATGTTTACATTTATTCATATTGCATGCATATATTATGTGTACATTTTATTTTGGAGAATTTCATACATACATTTTGATCATATTTACCCCTTACCCCTCCAACTCCTTCCGTACCCTCCCCCACAGACTCATGCCCTCTAGAAGGTACTATCTAGCAGCAGGTGTTCTGGTCCCTCTGTCTCTTACACTCTTTCTACTCCTTCTTCTATGATTTTCCATGATCCTGGAGTGTGAGAACTATTGGGGGCCTCTTTTTCCTAATCTTAAAGGAACTACTTTCAATCTTTTATCTACACATTGATATGAAGTGCAAATTATGGGCTATTCATGCTTAACTTTTCTTCTAGCTTTTTAGTTTGTTGGTTTTTTAATTGTAAGAGTATTAAAATGTGCCAAATATTTTCTCTGTATCAAGTGAGGTGACTGTGTCTTCCTCTTCATTTGCTGAGTTGGCAAGTATTCTCTTGAGAAATATTGATGAAGGTTTTCTTTTCTTGTAGAGTCTCTCTGGCTCTGGTGAAAGGGTATTATATACAATGGGTTATGAAGGCTTCTTTAATTTTTGAAAGAGTTTGGAAATGATCTGTATTAATTAGTCTTTGAGTATTTGGCAGAATTTATCAGTAACTCTTGGCTTTTGACTGTTGGAAGGTTTTTGATTACTTATTCAACATACTTAATTTATAGGTCTGTTCAGGCTTTCTATTTCTTTATTATTTAGTCTTCATACATTATGTATTTTCTGAGAATTTGTCCATTTGATCCAATAATTTTCAGTAATTGTTTATAGTACTCTTAGAAATTTATTTCTGTAAAGTCAGGAATCAGTTCCTTCTTTTACTTCTGATTTTATTTCCATCTTCTCTCCTTTATGTGTTCATTATAACAAAGTTTGTCAATTTTGTTGGACTTTTTGAAGAACCAACTCATTTTGATTAATTTCTTTAAATTTGTTTTCTATACTCCTGCTGTAATCTTGTATTTTTTCTTTTCTATATTGCATTTCTTTATACTAATGGTCTGTATGTAAAAATTATTCACAAAATGTGACCTGCATTGTTCAACTCTAAGAGTCTGTTCTAGCTAATGTCTTGGACATGGTACATACTTTCAGTTTTATGGAGGCAAAATCATGATCTTTCTGTTAATGGTTTTATCTCCAGTGCTTAGCAGAATTCCCAGCATATGGTAGGTTTTCTAAATAAACATTTGTTGAATGAATGTCTAAATAAATATTCAGGGAATTGTGAACTTTACAGACAATTTTTAAATATTATTAATTCTTTTGTAAGTGTATCATTTGTTTTTTTTAATATTTTTATAGTTTATTTAACTTTATTTTTTATTTTTATGTGCATTGGTATGAAGGTGTCAAATCCCTTTCAGACAGTTGTGAGCCGCCATGTGGGTGCTGGGAATTGAACCCGCGTCCTTTGGAAGAGCAGTCAATGCTCTTAACTGCTGAGCCATCTCTCCAGCCCCTAAGTGTATCATTTGTTAGGGAATTTTTATAGCAGAAAAATAAGAAATAGACATTTAGTAGACTATAATATTATTTACATTAAATGAGCTGTAGATTATATGAGATACACAGAAAAGGAGACATGCAAATTATAACTAGCTTATACATCCACACCTGGAGTCTGAACAATATACTAGTCCTATCTGAAAAATGCAGCCATTCTTCATGCATGCCTCTGTGCAATTACTTGGCCACTGCACTTGGCCACAGACACCCCCATCAAAGAGTAACCAGCCCAGTGAGATCCCAGGTTTTTCTAGGAATATTGTCGGTGTTCTGCAATCCATTTGATTTGGACTGCACACTACTACAAAGATCACAAGAAGACTTAGAACGGAAGTGATTTTCTTTTTATTTCCCTGAAGAATATCCACACCTATTAATGGACACTAAATGATCAAACCGAAGTGGAGGACTTGGCTTAAATTATCTGCGTGATGGTTATGTCATGGTCCTAGATGCTTGCTCAGCAGAGGGACTTTGCTCTAGTAACAGTTGAGAGGGTGAACCGTTTCACCGCCATGCTAAACTATCGCCCAGCATTTTAGAACTATGTTCAGCAGACATGCAAATCTGCAGGGTGCTACAGACTTAGTGACTGGAGCAGCTTTCTTAAGGAACAGCACTGAAAAGATTGATAAGTGAAAGAAAGCACCTATTTTCTTATACCAGTGAGCGCAGAAAGCAGGGAAATGTGTTTTGGGTGGCAACATTCTTGCAGGTTTTCAGATACTGAGAGCTTATTTGTCAAAGCAAGCAATATAAATAATTAGAAGAAAGAAAAACAAAGGCCATGTTTTTCTACAGAAATTGAATGAATTATCGAAATTTGAGAAGGTGTTAACAGTTCTGAAAATACGAATTCTTTGGGTTTTGCATTTCCACTGTGCATAAGTAGTGTGGGATACTTCAGCCATTCTGTCAAATAATCTCAGCATCCGCTGGAGAGCATGAACAGTTCCCCTGAAAGAGTTGCTTTATATTGAGAAAACGGGGCCCAGTTTAAAGACAAACTCACTTGCCTTTACTTATTTTCATATTTCTCCCATCTTAATTAATTCCTTAACTTACTTCCAACCAAATACAGTGAAAGGCTACATATTTTTCAACCATCTAATGTGTCAACTTCATCTTTGTGTTTGCATTAGGACCAAGCCCTCGAAGTCTGTGCCTCTGATAACCATCTCTCTCCTTTATGTTTTACGACACCTACAGTCTTGTTCACGGGGAACATTGTTGAAAAGTAAAACTTCAGCAACAGTCTTTTACAAAGCACATCAGCACGTTTTAACTTTTCAGTTGAGAACTTAGAACTACGTAGCCCACTCTTTTTTTAGTTTTCTTTGCTTGAAGGATTTAAGTGATGCAAACTCCAAAGACAATCTTCAAAGATCAGGTGATGTGCCCTAAAATAAGTCAGAGAAAAATTATCTGTAATAGAAATCACATGGAGCATTGGGGATGAAGTGGGACCATGGCTCATATAATATGAAAGGTGTTGGAAAAGTCCATCGTAAGGCTAGAAAGTGTTTTTTTTTTTAACCCATAATTCTAAAATATGATCCAGATAGTTGATTTTATCATTCTCACTGAAAGCTGTTAAAATACAATTTACCCATTTCTCCTGTTCCTTGATCCTGTTCAAATATAATATATTTTAATTAAATATCCTTAGGAAAAAAATTTATTGTAAATATGTAGTGGGTTTTTGGAGCTTAATTCCTTCAAAATGTGTGGTTTTGGGCGGGACGGATGGATCAGTGGGTAAAGCACTTGCCATGCAAGCTTAGCAACCTGAATTCAGTCTTCAGAAAGCACAGAAAGATGGAGAGAACCAACTCCAGAAAGTTGTCCTCTGACCTCCAAATGTGGCCACACATTTCATACACACACAATAGTAATAAAATTTAAAACTTAAGAAGGAAACAGTTTGTCTCTGTGCATGTAGACATCAGAGAATACCTTGGGTGCCACTCATTAGAGGGCATCCACTTTTTGAAAATTTGAAATAGAGTCTCTCGCTGTCCTGGAATTCACAAAGAAAACTAGGTGGCTGGCAGGGATCTACTTGTTTCTGCATCTCCAGTGCTGGATCAGAACTGCACGCCATCATACCTGGATCCCTCCAACCCCTCTCACATACCCCTCCTTGTTCTTTTTTCAGATTTCCACCTGGAAGATGCCTGATCTCAACTGGCATTCTTAAAAATACAGGTTCTGCAGACACAACTCATGATTGAAAGTCAAGTGCTTTATTACTAAGCTATCTTACCAGCCTGCATGTATTGTGCTTAAAAAAAATTAATCTAGATTGGGCAGTAGTGGTGCACACTTTTAATTCCAGCATTCGGGAGGCAAGGCAGGTGGATCTCTGTGAGTTCAAGACCAGCCTGGTCTACAAGATCTAGTTCTAGAACAGTCTCTAAAGCTACAGCAAAACCCAGTCTCAAAACAAAAACAAACAAACAAAATTTAATCTATTGATTTACATTTTCATCATAATCTATGACAAAGTTGGGAAGCATGTTTTATTTGGCTATACTATTTTATTCTGATCATTCTCTGCTGTGGAATAATCTCTTGTGTACTGTAAAGATTTGTCACTTGAACTGGTTTAATAAAATGCTAATTGATCAGTAGCCAGGCAGGAAGTATAGGTGGGGCAGCCTAACTAAAGATGATGGGAAGTAGAAGGGTGGAGTCAGAGGTTGCCAGCCAGACACAGAGAGAACAAGATGAGCATGTTGTAGTGAGGAAAGGTACTGCCATGTGGCAGAATATAAATAAAGAATATGGGTTAAGTTAAAATGTAAGAGCTAGTTAATAATAAGCCTGAGCTATTGGTCCAGCATTTATAATTAATTTAAGCCTCTTTGTGGTAATTTGGGAATCAGCTGCCAGGTATTTGGGAATGAGTGGCTCTGAGTCAGGAAACTTTCATCAACGATTCTCATAAGTTAATTATATATGATATTGTACATATATATGTATATGTCCTGTTTATACATTCTTATTTTCTCATTAATAAAAATCTTACATTAAATAAAAGTATGCCAGAAGGAATGCTTTAAATATAAACACTCAGGCTTCAACAACATGCAAATGTTGACACAAACAATAAAACACAGTCCTGTCCAATTAAAGATCTAAAACAGGTGTGACTAAGCAAGGCCACTGCTTTGTTAACTGTTCCTCCCATGCATACTCTGTTCCTTGAGGCTTCCTTCCCTGTTATATAGTACTTTGCTGTTCATTTGGTATTTGCTGGTTTACTGGGATGACTAGAAAATCTGTATACCTGAAAACTCTGTCTTCTTTCTTGTTAAACTTAAATCATTAAAAAAAAATCTTTGTACTTTATACTTAACTTTACAGTGTTAGTACCAGTGCTACTTTTCAAATATTCCTTTGATACCATGTCAATGTTGATCTCACCATTGTGCACTAACACTCTCATATGAACCCTTACAATCTCACTGTTCATGTCTGAGGGAAACCCTTGTTGGTAATCTGGAAAAGAGTTGCTCTATAAATTTATTGGGTTGGGGGGTGCATCTTCATCATACTGAGTTTTTTGACCACGATAGCCCATTCTCTTTCTCTCTGGGTCTCTCTTTTGTTTTTACTCAAGACAAGTTTTCTCTATGTAATAGCCTTGGCTGTCCTGGAAGTCACTTTGTAAACTAGACTGGCCTTGAACTCAGAGATCCACCTACAGGCATACACCAACTCATCCAGAGATAGTTCTCTCTTTATTGGAGATTTTCACGTTTTATTATTATCTTACAAATATCTTCCATTTATTTTAAACTATTAACTATTGTAATTTTTGTTATTAAGTGTAAAATAATCTATTTAAAATTATATTATTAAATTTGAATATAGTTCACTTGTGCTCCCAAATAATCCTCTTATTCTAAAAGTTTATTAATAATTTCTCATTTTATACATAAATGATCATCTTCTTGTTAACAATTGTTTTTATAATTTGTTCCTGGTAACTTATGGCTTATATTCAACATTGATTTACTAGAATGATTAGTACAATGTTGACTAGAAGTACCAACAGACATCACACTCCTGATTTTAAATGGAAACCATATAATGAAATGAAATGAAATTTATACCCTGGAAATGCTGAGGCATGCATGGACAGCCCTTATATGCCAGTTCTGTTGAACTTGTCCATATTGGGTTTCACGGTCTAAGTTGATGAGGATGACTGACCAGTCTCTTCCTCAAGAGGGCACCAGATCTCATTACAGATGGTTGTAAGCCACCATATGGTTGCTAGGAATTGAACTCAGGACCTTTGGAAGAGCAGGAAGTGCTCTTAACTGCTGAGCTATCTCTCCAGACCCCATATAATTGTTCATCATTAATTAGAAAAAGAAAGTTTGGTTCTAACATATTTTGCTAATATTGAATTGAATTATATAATTTTTATGTCCATTGAGACCTCTCATAGCTCTTCTACTTTATCTGTTAGTGTGGTAAATTGAACTGCTAAATTTTTCTATTTTAAGATATACTCAAGTCTTGACATAAGTTCTATTTGATTATTCATGCGTTAACATTATTATTCAGAGTGAAATTCAGTTAACTAGTATTTTACTTAGACAATTTACATATAATAAAATTTGTTTATAATTTCATCTGCCAGACTTTTCTGTCAAGGTTCAGCCCATATAAAAGGTTGAGGAATGTTGCATATCTGGCCATGTATCCACCTGAATGTAGTTTCTTTCTTTCTTGTCTTTTTCTTTATTCTTTTCACATAGACTATATCCCAACCACAGCCTCCTCTCCCTCTTCTCCTACCAGTCATCTGAATTTCCCCTCCCCCAGATCCACTGTTCCTTTATTTCCCTTTAAAAAGAATCAGGTTTCCCAGGGATATTAACTGATCATGACTTAAGAAGTTGCAATAAGACTAGGCATAAACCCTCATATCAAAGCTGGATGAGGCAACCCAGTAGGAGGAAAAGGGTTCCATGAGCAGGCAAAAGAATCAGACATCTCAAATTCCACTATTAGAAGTCCCACAAAAACCCCAATCTAAAAACAAAACAAAACCACAGCATGTATACAGAGAGCCTAGCACAGACGTGTGCAGACACCATGATTGGCATTTAATCTCCTGTTATGAGCCCTGTTCATGTTTCTTGTGCTGTCCTCTATCCCTCTGCCTCCTATAGTTCTTCCTTTTCCCTCTTCCACAGGGTTCCCCGAGCTCCTCCTAATGTTTGGCTGTGGGTCTCTGATGTGGGACTCCCCTCTGTATGCTGTGAAAATGTTTTATTACCATTGGTTAATAAAAAAGCTGCTTTGGCCTATGGCAGGGCAGAGTGTAGTCAGACTGGAAGAGATAAAGAAAGAGAGTAGGTAGAGTCAAGGCACCATGTAGCTGCCGAAGGAGAAGGATGCCAGAAACTTTCCGGTAGGTCACAGCCTCGTGGTGATACATAGATTAATAGAAATGGGTTAGTTAATTAATAAGAAAACCTGAACTAAAAGACCAAACAGTGTTGCAATTAATATAGATTCTGTGTGATTATTCGGGTCTGGGCAGCTGGAAAACAAATGCACAGTCTCCAGTTACAGGTCTCTGCATCTGTTCCCATCTTTTGCTGGAGGAAGCCTCTCTGATGATGACTGGGCTAGGTACCAATCTATATAGCAAAATATCATTAAGAGCCATTTCATTGACTTTTTTTGGTCAGTTTAGTTCTACCCTAGGTCTATGAGTCATCTAGTTCCCAGTTCCTGGACATCTAGGTATTGTCAGGCATGGGCTCCCTCTTGAGGCTTGAGCCTCAAGTTAGACCAGTCATTAGGGTTCAACCTGAAGACTTCACAGTCTCATTTTGAGGTTCCTGGAAGCAGGATCACCATTTTTGGACTGAGGCAGAGGTAAGAGGTAGTAGCTGGTTGCTTTTCTTTTCTGATCTTCAGGTTGAATGCCAATTTTTGTCTCTGAGTTTGTATTAATTGTGCTTCACTGAACAACAAATGTTATGGCTACCTCTCCCAGGACTTGACCATTATCCTAATTTTTTCAGGGTCCCCAAAAGACTCCAGGACTCTTGTTTCCCCAGGAAACAAGAAAAAGTCTAGAGAACATGATGCTCATATTCCCAAGAGTGGGGTGCAGTGTGAATTCTAATTGGTCTTAATGATAAAAACCCAGAGTCAGATATTAGGGAGTGAAAACTGGAAGACCAGAGAAGCAGAGCAGTCAGCCACTAGCTCTTACCTCTGTGAAATCCTTAGACTGAATAGGGTATTCTGTCTCTACAAGTCTTCAGACTGAATCCCTCCAACTCCTGAATCCTCCTGCCTTATAGTCCTCTCTGCCCAATCATATCCCTTTCTGTCTCCACCTCTCTGGTGTTGGGATTAAAGGCATGTGACTCCCAGAACCCCAAGCACTGGGATTAAAGGTGTGATCCACCACCACCTGGCTCTATTTTTCTTTTAGACTGGATCAATCTCATGTAGCCCAGGATGGCCTTGAACTCACAGAGATCCATCTGCCTCTGCCTCTGCCTCTAGAGTGCTGGGATTAAAGGTGTGTGCCACCACTGCCTGGCCTCTATGGCTAGCTAGTGTGGCTAGCTCTGCATGCTAATCTTCAGGCAAGCTTTATTTGTTAGATCACAAACAAAATATCACCACAGAAGAGTGGTTGTTTTTTGTTCATTTGGTGGTTCATGGTTATTTGTCATTATTTGGGGGGGGGTTGGTTACAAGTTATTGGTCATGGTCAAGAAAAAAGCTGAGCAAAGGAAATGAGATTCAGGGGGCTCTTTCTGAAGGGAAAAGGGGGGATACAGTATAGAGATAATGGGATAAAAGGGTGGATTGTTGAGTCAACTTTTGAGTAACCACTAGTCTCAAATATTTACATTGGTATGGACTTTTGTATGTTGATACAAATTTAAGGTTATTTTATTATGTTTTATATATGACAGTGAGACATGTCTGCTCCTGCTAGCACCAATTTACTTCAAAAGAGGATGATGGGCATCTAAGAACCTCCATATAGAGTTTTCTTTCATTTGTGGTAAGATTTGCCACTGGGCAGAGAAACTGTCTTTGCCTTAACTGCTGACAGAATGCTGTTCAAATTGCACAAGCAGGATACAAAATATGACAACTGCCTAACTTTGCTAAGACAAGGTAGGACAGTCCTTCAAAATTCCTACTTCACAGAAAAGTCTGTCAGATATTTTAGGCATGTAGGCTGAAGATGGACACTTCAATGTTGCAGAGGAACCTTAGATGACTGCCCAGGCAGCCAGATATTTCTGTCATTTCTCTATTTTTGGAAGTTGTTTGCTCCATTTTGTCAGTAGTCGAGTCAGGGGCAGTTCTTTGCTCAAAGACCAGTTTTGCAAAGAAGAAAACCAGCTCTAGGTGGAGTGTCTTTGGTGCCCAACATTCTTTGGGGAATAGCTCAATGCTGCCAAGAGCAATCGTGTATCATGCCAATAGAATCCTAAGTTATTTAAATAGATACTGACCCACTTTGGGCGTGGTCTCATGTACTTTAAATACAGATGATTTAAAGCATGTGTGACCCTCTTGGCTGCTGGATTTGGTTCCAGTTCCCAGTGCACACAGAGGACTGCAGATTGCCACCCTTACTGTGAGTTTATTCCCAAATAAATAACCCTTTTCTATACCCTATTCCAGGCTATTGTGGAACTTATTTTTACATCAACAAGAAACTTTGATATGTAGTATTTCATTCATTCAACTTCAAGGTAATGGTCTTGCAGAGTCCAGACTTGTTGTAAGTTGTTTACTGTGAACATGGGTGTGTGTGTGTGTGATTGTGTCTTTATATGGTTTATGCTATGCCTTTGCTCCCACTCCCCAGGATGCTTCTAACTTCCCCAGGATTGGTTTGGGATATAAAACGAAGAGTAGCAATGTTCTTTCATGAGGTTGTACAGGTCTTCCTTAGACATCCTCCCACCTGGACGCCTTTCTGTGTTCTTCAGATTCCCTACCTCCTCACCACAAAGCTAGTTGTTCAAGTTCTAACTGGGGTCACAGTAAACTCTGGGAGTCAGCCTGCCTCAAATGCATGAGCCTTTCTACTGAACTCACAGTAGAAGGTTTTCTGACTTATACTGTTCCCTTATATTTAAGGCTCTCTGCATTGATGTTCACTTTGTCAGGCCTGCTATCTTTATGAGGTGCTCAGCATTTCTTTCTTCACCTTGATTTTACTCTCAATCTTGATTTTATATATTTTTTATTTACATCTGTCTCATGAAATGCAGCTGGATTTAGTTTCGTTGAGTCTTCTTTTGGCAAACTTAATCCAGCATGTCTGCTCTTTTTGAAATGTGGGTTGATTTGTACTACTTGGTGATTTCTGTTAACCATAGTTTACTTATCTTTTCCTGTCCCTGCTGTGCTAGTTGGTTTTCTTGTCAATGTGACAGAATGAACAATACGAACAATGATTTGTTTTACTCTAAGTTGTAGTCAATAGTCATTGGTTGTAAGAATTTCAGGGTCGTGGCGAAGCCAAACACAGCCTTTTATCTTCTGCAGGACTTGTTTAATTTTATGGAGGATAGAAGCAGAGTAAGGAAGGGAGACGAGACCTTCAAAGGCATGATCTCAGTGACCTACCTCCTGAAACAAGATTCCATCCCCTAACGTTTCTAGAACCTTCCAAACCAGGGCTGCCAGCTGTGAGTTAAGAATTCAGTGGCTTCCCTGGGGGAGAAATTTCATATTTATGCTATAATACCTACCTTATATTGGGGTGACTGAGTTTTATCTTTTCCTATTGAAAACTCGTATAACCCTTTAATATTTAACTATACTAACATTTAATGTGAAGTCTCCATCAGAAGCTTATCAATGCCTGTTTTCCTTCTCAGCAAAAAATCTTTTAACACTTCACATGCCTTCACTGTCTGCAGCTGTCTGTTACTGTAACTTAAAAGGAGGAAATGCTTGGCTCAGTTTTTGGGGTTTTAGCTGATAGTGCCTTGGCCCCATTGTTTCTGGGCCTGAAATATCATGACAGGGGTACATGGTACAACAAGCTACTTACCTCGTGGTGTCCACAAATCAAAGAGAAAAAGAGGAGAGCCTGGGATCTCAATATCTCTGCTAAGGACATGTTCCTAGTGACCTGAGCCCTCCCACTAGCCTCTATTTCTTACAAGTTTTCATTAGCTCCCAGTGCCAGGCTGGCAAGTAAGGATTTCTCACATGAAACTTTGGAAGGTATGTTACATCTAAGCTGCAGCATTGTAGTAATGTTATATGTTATTATACAGCATTATTATTTTATTTTTATATATTCAAATTGTTTCTACTATTGTGGATTGTTGCTTTATAAGACCAGTAATTGCCTACCAATTTTTTAGGCTAATCATTCCTTCTTTAAAAATTTAAATTCAAAACCTTTAACAGATTCTGTAGTGAAAGCCCAGTGGTCC
Organism: Dicrostonyx torquatus; assembly: GCA_028555095.1. Lineage (NCBI taxonomy): Eukaryota > Metazoa > Chordata > Mammalia > Rodentia > Cricetidae > Dicrostonyx > Dicrostonyx torquatus. Next base: position 835,331 of record JAQHUG010000507.1, on the reverse strand, counting down.
TGTCTGAAAATATTATTTGCCTTAATTAAAATCTAGGTTGGCAGCTATCTCCCGTTGGCACTTTGAAGTTGCTCTTCTATTGTCTCAGACTTCAGTGTTACTATGGAGATGTCTGCTCGTCTTGGTGTCATTCCATTGAGAGGTAATCTGACCTTTTTACAGACTCTCGAGATCTCCAGATTCTTTGCTACTTTCTTCTGTAGTTTCACTTCTGTGTCTAGGAATGCATTTTGTTTTTACACACCACTCTGCACACTTCTTTCCTCTAAAGACCTCAGAAATTTCTTTGAACATTGTCTCTTCTCAGGCTCTCTAGTCTTTACTTCTAGGTCTTCAATTAGATTTTCACCTTTCATCTGAATTTGCTTTTTTCTTTCTTTTCTGTTTCACAGTTTCTTGGTCTTTTACACTGTATTTGGGGACATTCCCGCAGAACTTTCAGTTCATAATTTTTTTGTTAAGATGTGTTTCATATGCTCTTTATTTTACTGCTGAGTTTTAGATTTCAGTAACTAAAATTTACATTTCTAGAATTTAAAAATAATCTGTCTAGACTTTTTTGAGACAGGGTTTTACTGTGTAGCTCTGTCTGGCTTCGAATTCCCTATACAGACCAGGCTGACTCCAGACTCAGAAATCTACCTGACTCTGCTTCTTGAGTGCTGGGATTAAACATATGTGCCTGGCTATCTGGTATTTCTTGACAGTGCCTTTTATTTACTCGCCTTCTTTCTGTCCAGTATTTAAAAACATCAATAAATATTTGAGCAACAGTTAAAAATGCCTATTATTCTAATAATGAGAACTACCAGGGTACTATTTTTGTTGCAAATATTTTTATTCTGTGTCTTGTTCATGACAGCTTGCTTTTATATATTTGTTTCAGTTTTGGGATTGTAAGTTGAATGACAGGGCTTTATGTCTGAGGTCTGTGGGTCTCTAACACGGTTCTCACTTGAAAGGATGCACTGGCTTCTTTCCAGCCACCTGGATGCAACTAATCTGGTACTACACTGCTATTGTTTGGGGAGTTCCAGACTGTGTGCGAATGAAAATTCTAAATCTGCCTGCAGATACAGGAAAGTATCATAGAAAATCAACAGCATAGAAAATCCTTGGAAAGGATTCTCAAACAAGCACATCCTCTTTTTCCATTTTCTAGGTTTTTCTTTTAGTTTGCCATTTTAGAGAGAACATTGTATTTCACATTTTCTTATGTTAAATGTAGAGTTTTACTTCCAACATGGGCTTTAATAAGACTCTGTGTGGGTGAAAGCTGTATCTTCTACCAAGACTGTTAAAATTCATGATTATGTAACTGAGACAGGTTAATGCCTTCATGATAGCAGTGGGTTAAGTGCCCTTCAATAAGCCAGCATTCAGTTTCTTACTTAGATGTCCTGTGTGCTTGTAATATATTTTTGAGAGGTAAATTATTCATCTTAGTAGTTTGACAGAAATATTTCATCCAGTACTTATGGGGGATTGTGTGTACCTGCGTTCATATGTGTAAACATATGTATATACACAGAGGCTGGTAATACATGTCTTCCTTGATCTCCACCTAATCATTTTGGAGTCTCTGGCTGAAACCAGAGCTCACAGGAATCTACCCGTCTTCTTCCCTCCACAACCAGCACCAGGGTTATGGGTGCACACATCATTCCTAGACTTTTTATACAGGTGCTGGCCATCTGAACTCAGGTCACTTTACTGACCGGGCCATTAGTAAACGATACCAGTTCTTGTTCAGTTGCAGAATTTTAGCCTTATTACCTGCCATTAGATGGAATACTACAGCAAAGTCACAGGCTTTAGCTCTTCAAACCTAAAGCTTTCTTCTGTACAGTTTTATAGCCCTTATATGAGAACAAGTCAGGAAGGCTGGGAGCATAGCTCAGTGATGGAGCACTTGCCTATCACACACAAGGACCTTTGTTTGGGGACAGAGCCTCATATATCCCAGGCGGGCCTCAAACTTACTATGTGGCTGCAGATGACTTAGTACTTCTTATCTTATGCCTCTATATCCCGTGATGGGGTTATAGCTGTGTGTCACCACTCTGTTCATGTTGTGCTGGGGGTTGAACACAGGGCTTCACATATGATTTTTAAATGTTAAGAATGTTAAGACTTATTGGCAGACAAGGATCCATCTACTTTTTTTTTCTCTCTTGCTCTCCTTTACATCTTCTTCCATCTAACTTTCTTTTCATTGGCTGGGACAATATATCAAGGGAGAAAGAAAGGCTACAACCCAAACTCATGTAACTAACTAATAAAACTTAACATTCTTGAGTTGTCTTATGTTTTCATACCTTTTTTTTTCTGAGCCTTTTGATGGATTAATCCATCATTTTAAAGACCTATTTGCCTCATAAGATACATTTGTCTTTTACATTGTGAGCTTAAATAGAAACCAATTTTAATAAAGTATTGTGGGGTTGTTCATCTTAAAAGTCTTTTGATATTCAAGTAAATTTCTTTTGAAATGCTTATGCTATTATGATTGTATTGGGTGCTGTGGGCTGAACCTTGGGTCTCATGCATGGCAAGTATATGCTCTATATTCCAGGTGTACTACACCACAATCCTATTTTTGTAGTCTCATTTGGCTTAATTATTCTAGGTTCTCAATTGCTAGTGGTTTTGTGCAACACAGTCAATACAACAATACTTATAAATGACTTCAGAAATTCTTAAATATATCAATTTCACTTTGAAATAATGGGCATGATAGTGTTTGGAGGGTGACAATATCAGCATCCCCACAAGAGACTGGCAGAGAACTGGCAAGAACAAAAGCTACTGTTAAAGGCAGGAAGAATGTTACAGATGCTTAGCTTCATCAAGCATGTAGATCTTTAGGAGATTTTCATGTTATGACTATTTCCGTTTCATTGTACAGGACAAGCATTGCAATGCAGTTACATAATAGACACTCAAGGATGAGGTGTCTTTTTTCTTGTTAGTTGAAGAATATTCCTTCAACAAGTTGATTTCTTTTATTTAAACCAAACTTATTTTGGGTTTATCAAGTCGTTTGTAGTTACAGGTCAGCTCTGTAAGGATCTACATCTTAAATCAACAGACCTCTGGAAAATCAAGACAATATACAATTAATATCAATGGATAGCAGGTTGGAGGGTGGAGAAGAGCCAAACTTTTCTTGTAGCAAAACAAAACAAAAAAAGATTAAAATTTCTATTTATCATTTTGATTTCAAAGAGTATGTGAGAAGAGTTTAAGTAAGATAAGGAATACATCAGAATGTATGCTAGAATCAAAGGTTGTAATTAATAATGTTTTCAATGGTTGTATCTGAAATATGTCCTATAATAGATGGGGGTCTTAAGTTAGGACCAATGGATCAAAAATAATATGGTACAATAAACTACCAGTCAAAATATTAACCTATGCAGCATGTAAATTTTAAGTGGATGCATTGCATATTTATGTGGACAAACATTTCTTATTGTGACCAGGGATATTAACTTTTGGTAGCTGCAAAGAATGGAGATTGCTTTGTAGAACAGGTATAGTGTATTCAAAAAAGGTCCTATAGTAGGCAGGATAGTGATCACAGCAACAAAGAAATTTGTCTCTCTAAATCCAGGAACCATAAACTTTTTTTAATTTTTTTTTTTTTTTTTACATTTCAGTAGTGTCTTTTCTGATGTGGTTAAGAATGCAGACATGGAAATGAGATCATTCTGGTGAGCTCTGAATCCATTCTGGTCAAGTCGAGGGGTCATGATTTCTTCCACCTTCGGGAAGGAATGCAGCTTCTCTGACATTGGATTTTTGCTTCAGGAGACCCGTATAGGAATTGAGGCCTACACAAATCATAAACACATTAGTGCTGTTTAAAACAAGAAGTTTTGTGGAAATTGGTTACAACCGCAAGAGGCTTATTCCAGCTAAATCAACGACATACTGCGTACTACACGAACACTGTAACACGTGCAAAAAGACATTTTAGCCTCATTAACTTGTCGGGGAGGTGTCAGACAACGGGCAGCATCCATTTAGCTCATGCTGGAAAGGATGACAGGCTGCGTGGTGTGCGCTTCTTCCTCAGGGCATTTCACGAGGCTAACACTACGGGATTAGTTAACCGAACTCCTTGTTTACCTTGTTTGTGCAAGGGCTGCTGGTTTTGTCACAATAAACTAGGCAAACCCAAAAAGACGACCTCCTAAAGCTCGCCCTCCTGAAGCGCCCAGGCGACGAAACCAACTCAAGGACTGCAGTCTTTGCAAGGTTCACACTGTCCTTTCCTGCTCTTGGGGGACGCCAAACGCCTCAAGCCTCAGCAAAAATAAATAGATAAAGTTGGAAGTCAGAGAGCAGTACCAAGTCTCGCGATATTTGGGACGCCAGCGGACAGTCTGGGCTGACCTAGTCCGGAAGGGAGCTCGCGGGAGCCGGCTTAAAGCCTAACCCATCTTCTCGCGATATCTGTAGGGAGCGCCTAGGGGGTCGTTCTCGCGGGATTTCCGGACTGCGCCTGGTCGCTGCGGTGACGCCCACCCAGAGCTCGGCGCTCCCGGCGGGCGGCGGGCGGGCTGTGCTGGGCAGGTGGCCTCCGTGCCGTGCCCTCCTCGCCGCCGGCCGCTAGATGCCGAGAGCAGCGGGGCTGCCAGGCGCCTCCCTCTGGCCCGATGGACGCCTCCTCCCCGCAGCCCCGCGCGGGATCCCGCAAAGGTATTAGCTCCGAGCTCCCGCCTCTGCGCTGACACATGCCCCGAAGGGACTTCCGGGAGAGGCTTCCGCGTGGTTGTTTGATTGACAGCTGACGATTTAGACCCCTTTCACCGCAGGAACCTGAATGTCAGGATTTAGTGCTGCCCCTCGCCATGGGAGCAGACACCTCATCTTTTCAATGGGGACATTTGGGCTTCCTGACTATTAGATGTGTGCAAGCGACTCCACTTTTGACCCGTACTGAGCATTCAGTAAATGTTAGATATTTTTCCGTTCCGTCTTTGTATATGCCAGTCACTTGTCGCTAGTAGGAATTTAAGTGGATGAGTGAAGGTCTATTTAGTTGTTTTAGCCTTATTACACAGACAGCTTATTACGTGAAGAGTATTGAAGCAGAATTCTGCCTCTAGTAGATCACCAAGAGTTTTTGAAGAAGGCATGGTTATCTCATAAGTGTCAGGATGTAGGCTTGCCCCCAACTTTTATTAATTACAGTGATTGCTGTAACTGATTAAAAATTGTTTTGTGTATATGTCTGTGCACGCAGCAGGCATGTGGACGTTAGAGGACAACTTGAGCGAGTCAGTTCTCTCCTTCCACCTTGTGAGCTGTGGGATGGAACCCAGGCCACCAGTGTTAGCTGTGGGGATGGAACCCAGGCCACCAGTGTTAGCTGTGGGGATGGAACCCAGGCCACCAGTGTTAGCTGTGGGGATGGAACCCAGGCCACCAGTGTGAGCAGCGAGTTGGCTTACAGGTGGAGCATCCTACAGCCTTTACAGAACACATGGACAATTGAGTATTTTGTGCCCAGGAATCTTCTCTCATGAAAGCAAGGTGGGATCCAGTGCTAAATCTCAGTAGGCAATAAGCCTTGAACTCCCAGGGCTATAAATTGATAATGTCATCATAATTAAGGGCCCATGAATATAAATGTCTTTGTGAATCTGTCTGCTGAAGGCGAATACATAGAGCTTTTTTTTTTTTAATTGATTTTATTGAGCGCTACATTTTTCTCTGCTCCTCTCCCTCTCTCTCCCCTCCCCTTCAACTCTCTCCCATGGTCCCCACACTCCCAGTTTACTCAGATCTTGTCCTTTTCTACTTGCATGTAGATTAGATCCGTGTAAGTCTCTCTTAGTGTCCTCATTGTTGTCTGGGTTCTCTAGGATTGTGAATTGTAGGCTGGTTTTCTTTGCTTTATGTCTAAAAACCACTTATGAGTGAGAACATACGATAATTGTCTTTCTGGGTCTGGGTTACCTCATTCAATATGATGTTTTCTAGTTCCATCTATTTTCCTGCAAAATTCAAGCTGTCGTTATTTTTTTTCTGCTGTGTAGTACTCCATTGTGTAAATGTATCACATTTTTCTTATCCATTCTT
>JAQHUG010000507.1:783353-795740 GCA_028555095.1 Dicrostonyx torquatus | reverse complement strand
GTTTTTTCATCTTTGAATCGCTCTTTACTGTATATCTCTTTTTCTGACCACATCATTTGCTAAGCAATATGGAGAAGATTAAAGCTGTTGCTTTGATGGCTAGATCCAGCCCATTCCTTAGCTTTTTGAGATTCCAGGCTCATGGCAGAGCCATGTTTATTGCCACAACTCTGTGGCGTTTCCAGGTTCTTGCCAGCAAGCAAGCTGCAGCAGTCTGCTCACAAACCACACTCAAATGCTCCGAAGTCAGACCGCCTGCCTGAAAGAGTCAGAGTTTGCCCTGGCAGGACGGCCCAGAAACCTGGCATTTAAAAATAGCGCGGCTTTTTTCCTGGTACGGCTGAAAACTGAAAAGCATGCTGTCAGCTTTTCATCAGCACCACTTAAGTGTTTCATGGCAGGACCTCTTAAAAGAGCAGCAATGTTTTGCAGCTAAAGCTGAGTCAGGAAGCCTCTCTTATATGAGAGTGCTTGCCTCTAAGAGCAGAGCCCATCTGAGAAAATGCTGCTATCAATAAGCCATGCTTAACTCTATTTTTTTTTTCTGTATAGAATTATTTCCCAAGCTCCCTCAGGTTTTATGTGGATGGCAGTTATCCAGGAGGGCGCCATTTGTTGTCTGAGTTTTCTGTCCTACCTGGTTCCCGCATTCGTTAAGTCCCAAAGTAAATCACACAGAGGTCTGCATTAGTTATAAACTGATTGGCCCATTAGCTCAGGCTATGTATTAACTCTTATAATGTATATAGCCCATTATTCTTTTCTGTGTTAGCCACATGGCTCGGTACCTTTTCAGTGGGGCAGGTCACATCTTCCTTCTTCTGTGTCTGGGCTGGACTGGGGAGGAATGGGCTTCCTCCTTCCCAGAATTCTCCTGTTCTCATTGCCCTGCCTCTACTTCCTGTCTGGTTGTCCTGTCTTTATTTCCTGCCTGGCTACTGACCAATCAACATTTATTCAAAACATAATTGACAGAATATAGACAATTGTCCCACACCAAGAGGGTAGGACTAAAGCTCTGTCCATTATCTTCTAAAGCTGTAACATTTCAATCTATCCACAGTATTGCAGCACTAATCAATTGATCTGCAGACACAGCTTCTTTCCGGAGTTCTCCTTCACATTATCTTAGCTAAATACTCTTTGTTTTGTTTTGGTTTTGGTTTTTTGAGACAGGGTTTCTCTGTAGCTTTGGAGCCTGTCCTGGAACTAGTTCTTGTAGACCAGGTTGGCCTCAAATTCAGAGATTTTGCCTCTGCCTCCCTTCTGAGTGCTAGAATTAAAGGTGTGTGCCACCACTACGTGGCTTAGCTAAGTACTCTTAAGTGTGTTTTAGGTCACAATGAAGAGGAATCTGACTTGCTTATTTTAAAATTTTGTAATTGAATAGTAGAACCTGCCTAGCATGTGTCTGGTACTAAGCTCAAGTTTCAGTATCAATACTAATAGATTTTTAAGGTAAAGTTTGTGTATCAAGGAACTTGTGCATTTAAGTTTTTAATCAGGCTGAAAAAGCTTGAGCTTAAAGTAATATCTTTTTTATATGCCTAATAGTGCTTGTGTGTTTGCTTTGTATAATAACTGAGATAGTTAGCCAGGCAACAGTGGCACGCGCCTCTAACCCCAGCACTTGGGAGGCAGAAGCAAGCAGATCTCTGAGTTCTAGACCAGCCTGGACTACAAAGCAAGTTGTTTCAAGAGAGAAACCCTCTCTTGAAACACTCTTCCTCATCCCCAGAAAATTACGTAGTTGATAATTCAATTCCATGCAGTTGATTACATCGAAATAGCTGCTAATGCTATGTTTAATTATATTTATCTTATGTGCTGGGTAAGTATGTAAATGGAGATTGCTTTCGTTCCTGGCCGTCGAGACGTGAATAATCACACAGAAACTATATTAATTACAACACAGCTTGGCCGGTTTATTATTAACTAACTCTTACAACTTCATTTAACCCATAATTCTTATCTATGTTTAGCCACGTGGCTTGGTTCCTTTTCTCAGTGTAGCATTTTCATCTTGCTTCCTCTGCATCTGGGTGGCAACTGCAGATTGAGCCTTTCCTTTTCCCAGAATTCTCCTAGTCTGGTTGCCCCGCCTATACTTCCTGCCTGGCCAATAAACATTTTATTAAACCAATATGAGTGATAAATCTTTACAGGGTACAAGAGCATTATCCCACAGCATAAGTAGATATATAATAATATGTATATTAAATATTTAGGCTCTTTCCCAAGCTGTCAAAAATCAGTCCTCTCCAAGGTAAGGCTTAAACAGGAGTGTTTGCTTCGGTAACTACAATCGTATCTTACTCTAAAGACAAGATCAGTTAAGAGGTCTCACCTCCACGTGAGAATATTTTCTTGTGCTGTAGCTGGTGCTGTTTAAACTGATTTCAAAATCTACTAAGAATTTGCTACAGTAGTCTTTGATAATATTATTTACTCTTTAGGGAATATTTATTTCCTTGTTTTTGAAATCTTGAGAAAGTAATGATACAGTATTCATATCCATAGTGTCAAGAATTTATCAAAACCATACATATTTACCATACAGTTTTGCAATATTCTGAATTATTAACCAGACATACAGAAGGCAGATTGCATTGGTTTTTTTTTTTTTACAAAGTTTTATTTTTTTTCAGGTTTAAATATGTATTGAAATTTCTTCTTCCTTCTCTCAGGAAACACTTATCAAGAGGATATGTGATCAGGTATTTTCCAGATTCCCAGATTTTGTGCAGAAAACCAAAGATGCAGCCTTTGAAACACTTTCTGACCCTAAATATAGTGGGAAAATGAAGGTACATGCTCTTCCTTCAGTTTGCATTCAACAGAAATGTTTGATTTATGCAGTGGTCCAGCAAAGACACCAGCTACTCAGGACAGATCCCAATTCCTGAGAAGTGATGGAGAGTGTGAGCTCTGCACATAGATCTGTGCACACAATGGGTTCTCAGTGGCAGTTGCAGCAAATTACTTCAGACTTCTCCTTACTAATCTATTGGGCTTAAGAGCACTTAAAATATATGCACATATAACACATGTGTGCAGAGACAAGACCTCTGGATCTAGACTAGATTTTCTGCTTCCAATTTTTGTTTGCTGACCTGGATAGTAAAATTGCAAGGGAGCATTTTGTTCTGCTCAGGGAAACTGACCTATTGTTTGCTGTTCTTGGTACTGCATTACTAAAGGGGTGTGGAAAGGAAGCCTTAGGAAGACCGAAGGAAGCTTAGGTTTCTGGACATTACCTATCATCGTAGAGAGGACTGCCTCCTGCAGGAAGCCAAGTTTGCTTGACCCCCTCAATAGCTATCAAGAGTCCCTCATTTATGGGCTCACAGATTTTTATAGAACAATTCCCGGCCTTATACTACAATTAAGGAGATGGTAAAATGTTAATTTCTTTTGACAAAGGGAATAAAAAGGAAGTAATTAAAATTAGTCAATTAGTGTCTTATCTAGAAGTGCTTTTAGCTGTTATTCTAGATAAGCTCAATGTGGTTTAGTTGCTTAGAACCTAGAGTTTTAGAGAAACAAAATAGGTGAAAATAGAAGTAGTAAAGAGGATTACATTAAAAATTTATTTTAAAAATTAATTTGTATTCATGGGAACATTATGATATATTCAAAGAAATAAATTATAACAATCTCTTTTTATCCATTTTATTTATTTATTTTAAAATTTCAAAATATAAGAGCCAGATTCATTTAAAGTTTTAGTTTTAGAAATTATAATGTGTAGCTAAGATATTTCTTAGATTTCATTTTTATTCTGATTTTGGTTATTGGAAGCTGGAAAGGCATCTTGGTTTCTATGGAGAACAGTTGATTTCCAACTTCCGACTGATTGCTAGTCAAACAGATCTTGACGGAAATAAGCTGGAGATTTATACTGCAGGGCTGTTTGTTTCTTATCATGTAATTAGCAGCATTACCTTTGACATACTGTTTAGTGATTTATAGCCTATAGGCTTATCATAGAATTATTGCCTGTGAGGTTAAAAATTTCAATTGTGAATTCAGACATGGTAAATTCTCTTTCTATGCCTTGGAGAAATACCACAGATCCACTTCCTAAGAGAGCTACAAAGTCAGGGAGTCTAGCTCAGTGTTATGTGATCAAAAGGCACCTTGTTCATCTTTCTAGGCCAATCTGACTAATTCGAGAAACTTATATCCAAAAATGTATTTGCTTTGAATACTCTCAAATTCATAGGTAGATTGTCTGTTTTATGGAAGCTAAGTAAAGATCTGTATTATTAAAATGTCAACATATATTTATAGTACTGCCATTTTTGAATTTTTGGTAAAAACCCTTAATTATGGTTATTCATTTAATGAGTTGTTTTTCTTTAAATTAGCCCAATGAAGACCTACAGTCAGGAAAAAGAAAAATTCTCTTCTCATTACTTATTTCTGCTTTTACTTTTAAATACCTCAAATGGTAACAGATCAGAAGCCATCCATGTCAGTGACATGAGGAGTTTTCTGTTCAGAATATTTCTGGTTTAGTACATTAGCATCTTCCAAGGGAATCAAAAGACAAGCCACAGACCGGAACGTCTACAAGATGATGCAGGATTGGTATCCAAAATATACAGAGAATCTTAAAACTCAGCAGTATAAAATAGGTAATCTAGCTTACAAATGGGTGGAAGATCTGAACAGATAATTTAGGTCAGATGGCGAGCAAGCTTGAGGGAAGGTGCTGCCCACTGCTGTATAACTGCAAAAATAAGAGGGTACCAATGCATGCCTGCTGTGGCAGCAACGTCCAGACCACTGGAGCGCCAGGTGCTGCTGGCCCTCCTCCATTGCAGGTGAAGCTACAGAGTGAGTTGCTCTATCTGGAAAATAGTTTGGTGACTTTTGGCAAAGCTTTTGGTAATGGTAAATATGTAACATTTAAAATGTGTTTGAGATTTCAAGTATGAAAATGAAATATTCTTACTGTATTACCCATTAGCCACATTTCTTGTGATTTATCTAAGAGTTAGATTTAGTGAATTTTACTAAGTTTAAACTTATGCCTACACAAGAACCCCACCTAAATTTATTCATAATTTTCAAAGCTTAGAAACAATCAAGATGTCCTTCAAAAGGCAAATGGATAAACTGTGGTGTAACCATAAAATGGCATAGTTTTTAACAATAAAACTTGAGACATGGTGGTGCATGCTTTTAATCCCTTCACTCCGGAGGCAGAGGCAGAGGCAGAGGCAGAGGCAGGTGGATCTTGTTAAGTTCAAGGACAGCATGGTCTACATAGCCAATTCCAGGCCAGGCAGGGCTACACAGTGAGACCTTGGAGAACTCTTAAATGTACATTGTTAATTGAAGAACCCAGTCTGGAAAAGACTAAATGCTGTGTGACTGCATCTGTGTGACCTTCTGGAAATGGAAGCACTCCAGAGATAGCAAAAAGATCAGGGGTCCTGGGGAAAGAAAGCTATGTAGGTAAAACACCAGGGACTTTTAAACAGTGACACTGTTTTATATGATGTTGTTATGGTATATTCATCAGAATTCAAAACTGTAAAGAAAGTGAGTGAGCACTAATGCAGGCCGGATTTCTGTTAACAGTAGTGAGTCAGTATTCTTACTTGCATAGATACCCCATGAATAGTAGTAAGACTGATAATTATATTTTAATCATATTAGCTTTACATAGACATTAATAGGAGGTATTATGGGGATGTATAACTCAGAGGTAGAGAGCCTAGCATGCACACAAGGCCATGGATTAATCCCAAGTATTGAAAAAAGAGAGATGAGGGGTGGTATGTGGGAGTTTTTTACACTTATACTCAGTTCTGAAAACTTTTGTAATGTGTATCAGTTAAAAGTATTAATCTTATATAAAATTAAAATGCGTGTCCTTCATAAAGTCAGTTATTTCATTTAAAATTAAAACTAAATACAAATAAAATTTTATATGTTGTCAGATATTAAAATAGTTTTTCCCTAGGCTGTGACATTTTTATTCATCGAGTAGATTTAAAAAGGCAACCTCTGTAGCATGTCTTTCTTTTTCAAGGATGGAGGCTACATCTCAAATTTAGAACAAGTCCTTACCAGATAAAATATTAAAAGGTTGCTATATTGAGTACATTTTTTTCTTTAGATATTTATCATCAAATAAATAGTATTGTTTCTTTCATAGTTCAGTAAAACTTGGTGCAGAAAAGTCCTCTTCCCTCTGTGGATTGCTTTTTCATGGTGTCCTGTTTCCCAGCTATGAGGATGTCTGCTTGAAAATAGCATGTTCTTCTGGGTGTTCTCTGGGATGTTGCTTCCCTCCAAAGACCTGAGTATGAGGGCAGGTTATTAGCACTGTGAGGTCAAATCCAACCTGGAAGTCAGGTTTTACTGTAAATAAACAAACAGGAGAAAATAAGAAGAGGTGCGTATCTAAGAACAAGCATCAGGTCTTTGAGAACCTACCTAGATGCAACTGAGAACGCTGCGTTTTGTCTGTCTGGATAGCCATTTATTTGCCAAAAGGTATGCTTTGCTAATTCAGTTTCTTAACATATTGTAGATATAAAATTGCATTCTAGAAATTAAATTAAATCCCTCATCTAAAATGCTTCTTTTTATTAAAACCAGATGAGATGAAATAGGCTTTGGGACCTTTACTTTCTTTCACAACAGGATGATGTGATAAATATTACATTTGTTAACTTGGAATAAATAAAGAAGTTAGCAGAGATGACTGAGGTTAGTGTTGTGTAGAAGAACACTTTTTCAGGAACTCTTCAGTGCTGTGTGGATGTGAGAAGTGTGGTTGTGATTGGTCCTGGCCCACTGATACCCTGTGTTCCTTCCCAGGTTCTCCAGCAGCTTTTAAATCATTTTAGGAAACACAGAGATAAGGTTCTTCTCTTCTCCTTTTCCACCAAGGTGAGTTCCATCAGACTGCTCTTGCTTGGTGGACCTGGGGTCTCTAGGCACTAAGCACAAGGAAGTACCAGATTACTGTTACATTCTCTTCATCCCCACAGCAAATTGTGGTGAGGGAAGCAACTCAGACCTTCCCAGCACACTCAGTTATGTGTGGAAATTAGATAGGGGTGCCACCATCCTGTTAAACTCAAAGGTAAAGTTGTATTTTCTGTTAATTTTTTAAAAAATATTTAGGATATTTTAAAGTTTACAAAATGACATAAATAAATGTTTACATAAATTATTTGATCAATGATTTTTAAGAAAGACTTATTAAAAGAAAAGATAGCCTATTTCAGAATAATGAAAGAAATACATGGGTTAAAAGTGAGAAAGTATTTATTTTTTTGGTTCTGGAAATAGAGCCTGGGCCTGGTATAGATGAGGAAATCCGAGTTACACCCAGGACCCCTTTATCTATTGCTCACTAATTAGAAGACGGAACGGTGAGCCCAATGGTCAGTGCTCACCAGATGCACTCAGTGCTGGACAAAGCCTGTGACTGAACACTTGATGCTCCCCCTGCTTCCCTCCAGCTGCTGGACGTGCTGCAGCAGTACTGTATGGCTTCTGGCCTTGACTACCGGAGACTTGATGGGAGCACAAAATCAGAGGAAAGACTCAAGATTGTGAAAGAGTTCAACAGCACACAAGACGTGAACATTTGTCTTGTCTCCACAATGTAAGAAAATAAAACTGGATAGCTTGATTGCTATCTAGTTGTTTTTTGTTTTTGGGATTAATTTTCACCAAATAGGCATTTGTTTTATTTGACTTTAAGAAGCAGTAAAAACTCTGTCATTTGTAACTGGAATAGCAGTATCTTGAATTTTACCTAATCTTTTATTTACTTGATCATTAATTCCCCATGTAAGAACAGGCTTATAAGATGAGAATGAATCCACCAACGTTGGTTCCCAGGAACTCCTGGATAGTGTTGGTGTCCTAGGGTCAGTACCATTGGACTCTTTGCTCAGAACTTGGCACTGTGTCCGTCTCTGCCTGTCCCAGCTGGAGCTGCTTCTGAGATTTTTATAAGGAATAGATTTGTTCAAACACCTACTTAGTGAATCTCTAATTAGAACCTTGTAAGGAAAATATATTCTTTTGAGAAAGATTTCAGCCAGTAGAAACACCTAAGGAAGATATTTGAGGGCATAATAAATATTTTGGCATTCTGTGTGAGACTTTCTAGGCTTTTCTCACTGTTCCTGAGAATAGAGAACTGTAGGAGGGCCGCTTGTTCGTTCCCGGCTGCCCAGGACCAAAATAATCACAGAAATTTTTATTAATTGTAATACTGTTTGGCCAATAGATTGAGTATATTTCTGGCTCTTATATCTTAAATTAACCCATTTCTACTAATCTGTGTATCGCCATGTCGCTGTGGCTTACCAGCAAGGTTGTGGTTCATCTGTCTCCTGCAGGCGGCTACATGGCTTCTCACCGACTCCACCTACTTCCCCTCTACATCTCTCTTTGGATTTCCCACCTGGCTTTACTCTGTTAAACCACTGGCCGAAAGCAGCAATGGCATTCACAGCATGCAGAGGGGAACCCACATCAGAGAACCAGAGAACCTTTAGAAATAAAATGTGAGACACACAGCACATGTAGAACCCAAGCTGAGTACCTAGGTGAGGAGTCAAGCTGCCGTGGTGTGACTGGATTCTTGCAGCTGAGAATAGGGGAGAAACTTAGAACGCATTGCTGTGGATGATATCAAACATCCCTTACCTAAGTCCTTACATTGAAAGCAGTACTTAGTGGCGTAAGTCCTGCCTTCCTTCCCTAAGTCCTGTGACACTGAACAGAGGCTCCAGCAGTGCAGAGACCTTCATGACCAACAGCTGACAGCTCTGGTCTCACTGTAGCTGAAATTCCTACATCCCCATTCCTAATATCTAGAGAAAAATGTTTATTTTTAGAAATCCTATTAGAGCTTTACAAACCCACCTTATCACTTTATTTGCATTTTGTTCCCTATATTTTTTAGTCTTTTAATTCTTTAGTAATTTTAATCACATTATTAAAATTTTTGAAATTACTTTTTTAAATTAACTTACGTATTGTGGTTAGGCAAGGCTTATGCCATAGTACATGTGTGGAGGTAAAAGTACACCTTCATAGAACCAGTCCTTTCTTACTTTATGTTTCTACAACCTTCCCAATGCTGTGACCCCTTAATACAGTTCCTCCTCATGTTGTGGCGACCCCCAACCATAAAATCATTTTTGCTGGAGCTTCATAACTGTAATTTTGCTACTGTTATGAACTGTAATGGAAATCTCTATATTTTCTATTGGTCTTGGGTGGCCCCTGTAAAAGGGTCATTCTAACCGAAAAGGGGTCAAGACTCACAGGTTGAAACTCTGGATTAGGGGATCAGATTCCAAGACTTGCATGGCAAGTGCTTTTACCTGCTGCTGCTCCATCTTGCTGCTCCTAACTGTTTTTTTAAGATTGAGGTCTCATTCTGTAGCCATCTGGCCTGATGTGAACCAGATTGATCTTGAACCCACTTCTGCCTCCCACATGCTGGGATTAAAAGCATGCACCAATACACCCAGCCCCTAAAATCTTTTTATTAGTGGTATTTTACCGTATTCAGTTTTGTACTTGGGGTTGCTAATCATCAGGCTGTTTCCTCAGGCTCTGCCTTCTGGTACATGATTTCTTCACATATTTTATAGTTTTTCATTTTGATTTCCTAATGGAACTGCTTTGGAGACCAGTTGTCCTCCACTTGTGTGGTTTCCCTGTGTCTTCTATTAACTGTCCTGACAGTTAATAGGCAGAAGTTCTGTGTGACTAGTTCAAGAAGTAATTCTCTGCATAAGCCATTACTTAAAGAACCACACCCACTCCTTCTTTGACCTTTGTCCCCGTCTATATCTGTTAAGTCCTGTCTTTTACTTTGTTGGGGCTATCACTGTTTTTAACTCCTGAAACGCTAACTAGCTCAGTATCCACAGATTAGCTTTAAAATTTGGAGATCAAAACTCAGCACTTGCATTGTGATTTTTCTGAACATTGTTTAATATTGGATTAAGTAGAACTAAACTAAATTCTCTGCTTGTTACCTTTCAGCCGGTTCAAAGGATATAATCAAGCAGAAGTCAGACAGCTCTCTGTTCTAATGCTTGGTCCATTGTTTTATGTTGCATAGCTGAGTTTGTTAGCATTCAGACACACCTGGCCCACCCCTTGCAGACTTGGCAGAATGCATCACCCCTGTGCCTGTGCCCAGTATGCAGGCCTGCTGTGTGGTCTCTGCGCACCTACACTGTGCTCCTCCCTTCAAAAGGCGGAACCCCACCTGTTTTCTCCCTTCTTCCTCTTCTTCCCTCTCTTCCTCTCTCTCGAGCTCCCCCCACCCCCCACCCCCGCCTGTGTGTGTCTGTCTCTTTGCATCTCTGTATCTCTGTATCTCTCTCTTCCCAGGCCACTCCCCTTTCACCCAATAAAGAAACCCATCCATGTGAGTGTGAGTACCGTCTGCATGGCGGGCTTGTCTGTCTTACCTCTGTGGGGCCCTTTGGCTCCAACCCACCAAGGCCACTGCCTGTTGTTTTTAAATTAAAACAGAGTTCACTTTGTATTTCAGTCATGACCTATTTGTCCCTTTTCCCCCCTATCAGTTTTTCCCCTTTGCATTTTCTCTTTTGTTGAATCCTTTGTATTCTCAAGATTTCTTCTAGCAACCCTTGATCTCATCATCTCAGCTCAGCATCTTGTTTTCTAGGCCCGGTGACACTGTCATGCTAAACCTTCTTCACTACTTCATTGCGTATCCCATGCCATCTTTATTCTTGATTTACCCCCATTCTTATCTTAGAAAGTTCCTCAAGTAACTATGTGAGCCAAACTATATGGGAAAGTAATTTTCTGTACCTTTAAATACAAAAATGTCATTTATTTGGTTTCCCCTTTGAATCCATACTTTTACCAACTCTAGAAATCTAGATTGGAAATAGTTTCCTTTCATGTCTTTGCTTTTACAGCCTTAGGGCATTGTTGTTTGGAGTTTAGTGTCATTAAATGCCACTCTGAGTCTCCGTCCTCTTTGGGGAGTCATAAGAGTTTTTCTTCCTCTGAATCTGCTGATATTTGAGTCTTACCTTGGGTCTTAGGTGTTTGTTGTGCCACAGCCTAAAAGCTTGTCTTCTCCATCTCAGTGAAATGCTTTTCTATTATTCATTTTAAATGGCTGCCTTTTCTTCCACTTTCTTTGTGGCTGCTGATTTGTTTTAGATCAGTGGTTCTCAACTTTCCTAATGCTGTGACCTCTTAAGACACTTCCTCATATTGTGGTGATTCCAGCCATAAAATTACTTCATTGCTACTTCATAACTGTAATTTTGCTACTGTTATAAATCATAATATACATATCTGATATGCAGAATATCTGCTATGCGACCTCCAAGGAGAGTTGCAACCTACAGGTTGAGAGCCACTGTTTTAGATGATGTGTGCTTTGTTGGCTGACCTTTAGTATGCTGTCCTCTTAGAACATCTACTTCTTGTGTGGTCTATGAGGATGTCAGTTTTCAGTCTTGTAGACTATTTTATTTGAAACAACCACGTTTTTAATCTAAATTTTTTGTGCTTTCCAGTCTCATTTTCTCTAAATCTTCTAACTTCTCCCCCAGAATATCAGTACCTTAACTCTTAGATTTTCATAAATGCCCTTTAAATTTGTTTAAAGAAGACTCACCCGTCATTTTTCTTGAAATTAATTTTTTTGATAATTCCATAGATGAGTACTGTATCACATCATTTGTTCCATCTGGGATTGTTTGTTTTTTTAATTAAAATCATTGGGTTTATAAGTGGCTTTGAGGGTAGGTGGCAACCTTATGATTATGCCCTTTCTACCCACTGCTAAGTGGGGTTCTTCTTTTGACCCTTTATTATACTTAATGCATAATAGTAAAATTCAATTTGTTTAAAAATATAGTTAAAGTTGATGTATTCACTTAGTACAAGAGTAAAATGTGGAAGATATTGTTAGACACAAATAGCCTTCATGGTCATGAGATTTCTGTCACAAGTAATAGTCCTTAACCAAAAATGAACAGTCATACTCCATTGCCTAAAGAATAAACCCTTGTTATATAATAGCAACGTGATAGACTTGCAGTCAGGCTTCTCAATTGTATCATTTCAGAGAATCACTTCATTATCAGAAATTTATATCAAAGAATCCTTTTTTTTTTCCCTAAAAGAGGCTTTGCCTCTGCTGTAACCATCTAAGTGTCATATTTGTACTTTCAGTCTCTTAGAAGATTGCTCCCCTAACTAGCCGAGGCCTTTGGGGATTATTGGGGGTATCTAAGTGAGTCCATGTCCAGTCTCTCCATCAGGAGCCTACCTGGAGCAGTTATTAGACATGCAGCGTGCTCCTACCTGGAGCAGTTATTAGACATGCAG